>JAINUG010000122.1:2162500-2227500 GCA_029706075.1 Aldrovandia affinis | reverse complement strand
ACACACACACATACACATACACATGGGTGCTCACACACAGATACTCACACATAACTCATTAGTAAGGCCCTGAGAGAGAGAGAGAGAGAGAGAGAGAGAGAGAGAGAGAGAGAGAGAGAGAGAGAGAGAGAGAGAGAGAGAGAGAGAGAGAGATAAAACCCCACAGGTGGCATCCAGTTATTCCCACCAGAAAGATGGATCTCTTCTTCAGGGTTTAACTTTAGTAGGTTCCTAGTCCCTGTTTAATAAATGTTGAAAAAGATGTATGCCCCCTATGGCCACTTCTATTACTGCCTCTGAAAAAACATATTTTCCCAAACGTCCGGCATAATAACGCAGTATTGCAATCAGGGCTTCTGCTGCCAGCCCCTCTGCTTGTGTTTGGATCCAGTACTCACCTGGACAAATAGTCACAGAGATACAGGGTGTAAAGAAACACCTGACATCGCCTCGTCCTTCTCAACCGCTTATGTTATGTTCAGGTTTTTGAACTTCAAATTAGCAATTTTTTTTTTTTTTTACCTAATTCCGTTGATTGCGATAGCACATTAGCAAGAAGGTGTTAACAGCTGCCACGAATGCCGAGACACCTGGGATACCGCCGTTAACCGTGTTGCGGAATCACGAACAGCGATGGCGGTATGTCACCGCTCGGGCTGTGGGACGGGGGTGGCGGGTGTGACAGCCCTGCAGAACAGCTGAATGGAAGTGCATTTCTCTAAACTTGGATGGAGTATGCCGATGGCCTTTTTTGCAGAGTTTGGGGCATGCTCAAACAAACAAAACAAAGCTGGATCTGGGTCTGGATCACAATTATTCACCCCCCTAACTATTCTTTTAAATGTAATCCAACAAAAACAAATCTTCATAAATATACAACTTATTTGAAGTTAATTGGAAGGTTATGGAACTATACAATGGCCTACAATGGTTTCCTGTTTCCCTAGGGTATAAAAAGGAGGGAACACACGTTTGAAATACTGTGGTCAGCCATCATTGTGGTGAAAGGCAAATAACTCCCTGAAAGCATCAGACAAGAGGTTATTGACCTCTACAGATCAGGAAATGACTAAAAAAAATTACTAAAAAGTTAAAGATACTGCTTTCCACTGTTGTGTAAATTATTAGGAAGTTTAAGGCCACTGGAACAGCAAGTCTATCTTGCCCCCACGTGTAGTGAGATGGATGGTTCAAGAGGCAAAAAGAAGTCCAAGGGGTACAGTTCAAGATCTCCAAAACAACCTGGCATCTTGGAGTTACAAGGTATCTAAAGCTACCATTCGACAACGCCTAAATGACAATGGCCTTTATGACAGAGTTGGAAGATGGAAGCCTCTTTTGAAGACAATTCACCAAAAAAGACATCTTGAATTTGCCAAACTACATCTAAATTGCAATTGGAACCGTGTTTTGTGGTCAGATGAAACCCAAGAATCTGAAGGAACTAGAACAATTCTGCATGGAGGAATGGTTAAGGATCCCCCCAAGAAGTTCCATAACCTTGTACGACAGTACAGAAGGCGACTACTTGCTGTTATAGGGAGGAATCACAAAGTACTGATAACGGGTGTGAATATTTGTGATTCTTTGATTGTGGTTCGTGCCAATGTATTATTATTAAATAATATAATTTTCTGCATTTTGTGACCATAAAATAGAGCTCATTACTTATTTTTTTAGTTTATTTTATACATCTCTTTTGTTAATCTTTATCAAGGGTGTGAATACAAATGTAGTCTACTGTATATTAATATTGATGTATTTAAAAAAAAAAAAAAAGCATTATCTGAAAACCGCAGTTATATATTTGCTATATATTGTTGTACATTTGCCCATATATTTGTGTTGCAATATCTATTTGGATTGCGAAAATATATTTTATTTAGATATATCTAAATACATTTTATTTCCATTAAATACGGGTTTTAGAGGACCCTGTGTGTCTTTTCCCGTTCGTACGCTCCAGCGAGCTCCAGGCCCATCTCTGTGAACAGTCAGCACTTTTTTGGCGGCACTGTTGGATCCAGCTGGCTGCTCTTCGGGCTGTAAAGCGGATGTCTGAGAGCCGCCTCTGGCACAGGCTGCTGCTGGAGGGGCCCTGGATTAGCCAGCACAGAGGTTTTATTCTCCAGCGGAGTTTGGGGGCCCTCAGTCCCTGCCCCCCCCCCTCCCCCTCCCTTCTGCTCTCTTGTAGAGCGCTTGTGTATCAGTGAGCACCACGCTCTCAGGCCCACTCTACTTTGACACATCCTTTGTCTCGGCTAAAAAAATGATTACAATGACATTGATAATAAAAGAAACAACACATAACACACACACACACACACACAAAAAAAGAGGAACACGAGTCCTTGCAGTCAGCTTTTGAATGGCTTTATTGTTACCTTTTGTACAAATGAGTGGGTGGGAGAGGAGGGAAAAAAAGAGACACACCAGGAATCTGGAGAGAGAGAGATAGACAAACAGAAAGAGAGAGAGAGAGAGAGAGTCTTATAAAATGTCAACATGCGAGCTATAATACATACAAGAGTCATTCTCAGGCTACCTCTAATGTCCCTTTGTAGCCATTTTGAAAGGTATTGTCGAGGTGCAGATCTGTGCGAAAAAAAAAAAATGAAAGAAAGAAAAGACAGTCAGTTCTCTCCGCGTTCTCTAATGTGGGCGCCACACTCAGCCCCTCTGTTGACGGTGCTTGATAGCGAGCTATAAATAGTGACTGCCGAGGTGTTTACCTGGCCTCCACGGGGAAAACTTGTGCTATTTTCCCGCTGTTTTTCTTTTGTGGGTGGGTGTGTTTGGACGGGGAAGGGGGGCTCAGTCGCTCAGTCACTAGGTTGTGTGAGTCACAAGGCCAAGTGAAGTGCCGTCATCGCTTAAAGCGGCAGTGCATTACCTGCGCCGTGGAATGTGTGAAGGCTTTATGGCCATTTCATTGGTTTGTTTATGGCGGCCTCTCTCTGGACGCGCAGAGGTGTGAAGATTTAAGTGCCACTTGATGCCCGCGTTGCCGGGAAAGCGCGCTTGGGAGCGAGAACATCTCTGTGGCTGCTTTCCTCACTGCATTCCAGTGCGCGCTGCTTATCGCTATTATATAACGCTAACGTATCTCAGCCTGGTATATAACGAATGTGTGAAATTTGTGTTCGGCATGTTAACTGTGTGTAATTGCACGCATTTAAACTCTGTTCACTTTCTCGTGCGAAATGATGAGCTTACACTGCGCAGTAGCGTGTTTCTAGTACGTGTGTCTCATTTCCCTCAAGGGTGCCATCTGCACTTGATGTTTGCATGACGCTGTCTGTTCTGGTGAGGGACAGCTCAGCGTTCCGTTTTTTTATCTGGAGAAAGGGACGCCACCACAGACGTGTGCTGTACACATGTACTTCCCCGCAGCGCAATCGGTAGCTTTTTTGCAAATGCATCAATCTTGTCCAATGCACTCCTGAAGTTGGACTATTGAACGTCTCAATTCGGGATAATGGGTCTTTTCCAGGCAAGGCAGAAAGTAGGAAAGGGTTCCACGTGACCATTAATACATAGATGGGTCAGGATATTGAACGCTTTAAAGTGCAGAATAGTGATATAATAATGTTTTATTTGTTTTAGTTTTTCCCGGCTGAGTAGCACCACCGTTAAATACACGGTGTGATGGTGGAGTCCGTTCGCCGCCCCCACCCCCTCTCACCAGCCAGGGTGGGAGATTGTGACCGACTGACGCGCGGGTGGGAGCCTGTCGCCACTGGCTGTGCAGCCAGGCCAGATACGGTCGCGCTAGCGGGGAGTGGTTATTCGCCCATAAAGCCACTGAGTCGTGAGATGGCCTGGGGGATAATCGCTCAGAGGGAGGTAGGGCAGGGGAAGGGGGGAGATTTATAGGAGCGGGCGGGAGAGATTCTACCTGAATCAGACCACCGCTGATCTTTCTCGCCGACCGTCGCGCCCAGGGAGCGCGTGTTCGCCGGAGCAAGAGGCGCGTATTTACGACCCAGTCAGAGAACTGTCTGATTTTCTTTTTTTCCCTTTTGCTTTACGAGCGGTGAATAGCTATTTCCCTCCATATGTGCCATTTGATAACATTATCCCATTGTAACCGGTGACCGGATATCGATCATGGATGTCGTTTAGTGTGTGTTTGCAGAGCTCGCCGAGAAGCCTGCCCCTATATCGTTAGCCCTTGTTTACGACCGTACCGGAAAGGTGAGAGCGGGAGTGAGATATATGGCATTGCTCTTGTTATGTAGTCTTCTTTATATTTGGACAATGCCATGGGTTTTATAACCCACGCTTCGAAGTAAGTATTAGGGCGGCCATTTTTCACATTGAGCAGTCATATTTTCCAGAGGATAAACCATGCCGACAACAAAATCCAACAATGCCGCAGGATAATGTTTTCATTATTTTAATCGGTCTTTGACAAAACACTGAAAGTTGTATGGTAACATTTCGACAACAATACCCTCTGCAATTACAACTTCATCTGTCTTGTTCATGAAACGGCTGCGTTTTCTCTTACATTAACTCAGATGTTAGGTGTCTGGATTCCCTTCTCATTTTTAGTGCCTTTTTTACTTTCAGAAATACTGGACTTAACCATGATTGTTATATCCAAGGCACATACTGTATCCTGTGGTTTACAGTCCACTGGTCTTCCATCTGAGGCCATGGCCACTCCTATGAACGATTTAAAGATAAGACTTTGTCATGTTACTGTTTTATTTAATTTTTAACCAAATATTATCACAATAAATGGCCTCTCTCCATTGTCTACTCCTAACCTGGCCACCTGACAGTGTAATATGTTACACAACTCATAAAAGCACTGGTCAGTTGTGCCTTAAAAAAAAAACTAGCCTGTACTATGTACGGTCTTAAATATTGCTTGGCGAATCTATTGGCTGGTTTCTCATTTTGCATCACAAATCCATCACCCTTGTTCTGCTTGTCAGGATCAATTAGGTTTCCTTGAACTGTTTCTGATAAAGTGTTGTTTTGCCCTCCCATTTGATTGCCCTTTGTTTATGTTTTGCGTACCACTCAAGGATACTTAATATGCTGTATTTTTTTAATTAGACGAGTGTGCGCCAGAGGAAAATTGCAGGCTTTCTGCAGCGAGCTCCCCTAGACGAATGTTATGGGCTAACCGCCTGCTTCATCTGATGAAAACAGACTTTCCCCTCTCTGTTAAAATTATACATTATTCTCAGCCTCCTAAACGAACTTTCCAAAACGTCAAAATATTTAATGTTCAAGGTGCTCGTAGCAGCTGTCAGGGGGTCACACGCAAAAAAAATAATTATGTAGATTTCCCCCTCTACCAATATTACTGGAGGTGGCACTAACTGTGATAAGTATTAATTTAGAGTTGTAACCCATTCATCGTCTTAAGGTTTGCCCAAAAAAAAGTGTCAGTTTTTCCCAGTGTCTTTTTCAGAGCTTGTCTCTGTTACAAGGAACGGTCTCGGTGGGAATAATTTGTTGCTCGGGTTTGGGGGACTGGGGGGGTGATGGGGGGGGTGTGGGTGGGGGGAGGAGCTGAAGTGGATCCAGTAGACATTCTCCATGGTAAGGCTGAGGACAGACAGACAGACATCTGTGCTGGGGGGTATATGTGCCACACTGGGCTTGCTTGAGCAATTGTGTGTTCTCGGGGAATCTCTTCTGAGAGGAATTGTGGGGTTCACGTAAGGCGGCAGGACTGTCAGGAGGGATTGAGGCGGTTCAGACATGAGGTACAGGTGAACCCAGGTCAATGTCCCCCTGCCCCTTATCGATAACGTCACAGAGGGTCGTCATTTGAAACAGAAAACAGAGTGTTTGGTGGGGTGCACCAGCAATCTCTAAATCGGGTTAAAGCGGGCCTTCTACCTGTTTGTCAATGTCATGATGACAATGTCATACTGACAATGTTCCCATCGCTGTACGGACTAAACTGGATATATTTAAGTGGGTTGTGATACGAACAGGACTGCTTAGATAAAGTGATCATTGAGGAGGAGTTGGTACGGACCGTCGGCAGTGTTTCTCCAGAGTGCCATGGCCTGGTGGGTAGGGGGGGGGGGGCTCACCTGAGGGGTTTAGCTCCTGTCAGTCTGCAGCCAGTCATCTTGCACCACGGCTGCATGCAGGGTTACAACATTAATCTCCCCTGACCGGTCAGAGGCAAATTAATGATCATTTACACTGACGACTACATAATTGTGCACCATGCTGCCCTAATATATAAAATTGCTTTCCTTTGTTAGGAGGGATAAAGCATTTTTTTGTTTTGGGGGCGGTGGGTACTCATTTTCTTTATCTCCCCCTAAATGCCATGTTCCCATAGAAACAGCCAGCTCGGAGAGGAATTATGGGAGTGTGGAGCTCAGGGCCGTCACTCTGTCACAATTTGAACGTGTCCGGTTCGCCGTGCGGCTCCGCTCGTCTCCGCACCTCTTTTTTCCTGGGAGCGCTGTGTCTCTTCGGGACGGGCTGTTTTTAGACACAAAAGGGAGTCGCCTGGAAATTAGCCCATTTCGGTCTGACTGGCCTCCTTAGCGACGCTGCGTTCTCGCTGCCGCTAACTGACTTCGTTCTCCCCCTGCAAGCGGAATCGACGAGGCTCTCACGCGGAGAGCGGTGAAGGGTTTTTCATTTCTTCAGTGTCAGCCCCCCCCGAGCTGTCTCCCGACGCGGACGGCTGCTGTCGCCACTCCGCTTAAACATCCAGCTGTTATTCGTTTGAAAGGTTGTTGAGGAGTGATGGAGCGATTGGCCCGATTACCCCCACCTTTTCCAAAAATGGCAGGCTTTGTGTATTTGGTGCTCCCATCTCCTCCTCCCTCCCGTGCCAACGCCACCTGCGGGCGAGAAGGCACCAGATTGGGCCATGCCACCGTGGACGGTCTGAGATTAATCGAGGGGCGAGGTGTGCGCCAAGGTGGCGGGCGCGGTGTGGAGACAGCCTGGCCGGCGCTCTGTGTCAGCGGCGGGGGAGAGCCCGGGCCACCAGCGGCGTATGGCGCTCCCAGCTGCGGCCCGCCACGCTCGCGCGATCCGTAGCTCCCGTGTCCCGTTCGCGACATTAAAACCGGGGCGGCAGATTTACCGTCAGTCGTTTTGTTTTCTTACCTCTGCACCCCCGCCGTGCGCCTCCAGCCGCTCTTTTTCTAAACGAGTGCTCCCATAATGACATCACTTTGAAAAGCAATAACCCTATTGACATTTTACACGAGAGATACTTAAGTGTAATTAGACTCCGTATTATATCAGTGATGCAAGTCATTGGAGATAAGTAAAGCATTGAATCCAAGTCGTAATGAAGCCTTTGCCTGGAGAGAGGGAGGGAGGGGGAGGGAGTGAGTGGGAGGGGTGAGGGAGTGAGCAGGAGAGGGAGGGGGAGTAAGAGGGAGGGAGGGGGAGGGAGTGAGATGGAGGGAGAGGAGTGGGGGAGGGAGTAAGAGGGAGGGGGAACTCATTTGCCGATGTTATTCAGTCACAGAGTAGGCCAGTGAGGTTACTGAGCTCAGCTCAGAGAGATTACCGTCCTCTTCGAGGTCCCTCCCACAGCAGGCAGACGTTGCTAGTCATGGACAATCATGAAAAGTGCAAAGAACAATCCCACGCTTTGTGGCAGGCACCTAGAGTCATTGCCTGGAGGCAAATATAAACTCAGGTTTATGGACCAGTCCCGAGAGGATCATCGCGAGGATCATGTGCTTGGAAAACGACCAAGCATGTTCTCTGGTTTTAAAGTGAAAATGTCTTTCTCATTTCAAATGTACATTAAGACCTTCTTTTTCCTCTATTTTTTAAGTGCACGTTTTCTTCGTCAGATTTTGAGGTCACAGCTAAGAGCACGTGTGAATTAACAACGCCGTGCCCTTTGGAAAAAGGAGACACTTTTGGCCTCTGGCTCATGGTGTTTTGCGCCACGCTACCGGAGCTACAGCCGGCTGAGGTGAATTCACGACCTCGGCTGATCGTGATGCTGGCGGCGTTCCCATTGGCTCGGCCCAGCTGTGACAGGATAGGGATAGGTCCGTGTGTAGTTTGTCCAATGTGCCCCCCTCCGTATCCGGGGTGACAGCGACACACCTGCACGCCGTACAGCTGTCAGTCAGGCTGCCGCACGGACGCACCGTCTGTGAGCTGCAGGTGTGTGCTGTAGGGACTCGAGCGTTGTGACAGGTAGACGGCTGGCTGCCTACACTGCTGAGCCTGCTTTTTCTCACCACAGCCCGTAAAATCACATATATATATATAAACCCTGTTCCATTACTGGAGAGAGGAAATTCAAGACAACACCGCATAAGCTTACTGGTACAGTGCATTAGTCATCCACCCAGCTTGCCATAAACATGCCAAGAAAATACATATGCAACAGATTTTACAATTAGCTGGGCGGGAATAATGACTTCAGGTCGCATTCCTTTTGATCAAAGCACGCTCGGCATTGGGGGCGGAGTCTTAAACGACTCTTCCGACACGGGCGAACCGGGTGAACTCACCGCGGTCGCCGGGAAGGCGATACCCCATCTGATCGGTCCCGACCAACACTTGATACGGAGCCCCAAAACAACCTCCCCCAGCCTCACCCCCCCATGTCACACGAGCTGGGCCCTCCTTCTCTTTATCTCACCAAACAACCTTCCCAGAGCCGCCGCCTGCGTTTGTGGCGGTAATTCAGGCACAATTGTACTCTGTGATGTGGGCAACGCTCCGCGGAATCTTTGCTTCTTTCACACCGCTGCTCTCCCCCCCAGCGACGGGAGACTGAGGTGTCATCTCACCAAAAATTGGCGGACTGACTTGTTTGAACCAATCAAAAGCTTTCGCTCTTCACATCGGAAAAAAAACCGCAACGATCGGTTCAGTGAGTCACCGGTTCAGTGAGTCACCGGTTCAGTGAGTCACCGGTTCAGTGAGTCACCGGTTCAGTGAGTCACCGGTAGCATACGGCAGCTCCACCTCATTCACCTCATCGCTAAATCTAGTAGACCAGGCCCGAACAGCTGGAGGGTAAAGACGGGGCGAAATGTGGAGAAGAGGCGGAGGGACATCATTTGGAGTCAGCGGCTCCTTTCATCCGGTGTCTTTGGCTGGAGGAGGAGGGGGGAGGAAAGGGGAGAGTGGGATTACCCCAGGGCCGGGGCTACAAAGGCTGCGGTGGTGTGATAGTGCGGTCTCCTCTGGCTCGCTGGGTCTGAGAGGAGCTTCCAGACAAGCCCTGAGACGATCGCAACCCCCTTGTCTCCCAGAAACATGACTCCGCGCTCATCCTCCCCGCTCCAGGGCCTGTCTGTCTGTCTCTGACTCTCATTGTTTACATGTATTTAGTAGATCGTGTCTATTTCCCCGTGCAGCTTGCCGTGGTAGGGGAAGCTCAGCGTCTTGTTGATAGGGAGGGGGAGGAGTCCAGAGGATTTAGTTTCTGAATTGTATATGTATGTGTAATTTACGCCAAGTCATTACAGAACCCAGCACTCCTCACGCCTCCCTCCATGTCCCCTAGCCACAGACGGGACTTATTTTAGTGATGAGAAACTGAGGCTTCGTTGACCCCATGAATAGGCGGAGCTACCATCTGCTGAACCAATCAAAAGCCTTTACTCTCCATAGCTAAGCATTATGATTGGTTCAGATCAAGGGAGTCGTGACTGATTGCAGATTCAGGTTCCATCCAGATTAGGGTTAATGATGACTCACTTTCCCATCAACCCCTCCCTGCTGGTTACGACTGGCTTTACAGCAGCACCCGATGCAGGTGCAGGTAAGAATACTAGACCGTCTTCTGGAAGACCATCACACGACATACATGCTTATTCTGTTTGGATGAAACAGGAATGTCCAAGCGGGACATGAAGTTTAAGATTTTAAAACTATGTTTGAAGGGTAAACTCAAGACAAAAACCACCCCAGGCGACGTAAATCTAGGATGAATATGATTGTTTTTTACAATTTTTTAAATGGGGGGAACTGAGGAAAGCAATGTATTTAAATACACTCGATGGAATTTGAGTGGATTTAAGACCCCTGGCATTACAATGCAGCCAGATACTATAACTACATTACTGGCACCTGTAAAAAATAAGTAAATAAATAAATAATAAGCCTCTGGCATGCAACATCGATAAGCACAGATATTTGCTGGGCGTTTTTTTCTCTCAATTCCAGTTTTGGCAATAATAGTATTAAAGCCCCCCCCCCCAAAAAAAGAGTAGTTCACTCTGAGCACTAACATTGTGCCACGTCATCGCTCCTGTTACTAGTTGTTGGGCAGGTCAGCTGCTGGTTCAGTTTCCAGCCGCATTACGGGCCGAGGCGCCTCACAGAGCTCTCGGGCTCATCGAACTCCCTGCCGCGTCTAACCGCCCCTCCATTTGTGCCTGGCCACAATTTTATCACGCTCCCCCCCCTCGCTCCATTTCTCACGTTTTAACCACACCACTTTTATTCAAGAACAAAGCCTTTTCCTTCCCGTTTTGTATCGGCCTTTATCTTGGCCGTCTCCAGGCGGGCCTGCCGTTTTGGCTGCTAATTAAGTAACCTTGGTGATCAGTATGCGTGTGCTTACTTTATTTATTTATTTATTTATTTATTTTCTGCTGTGCTCCGGCTCGCCTCGAAGGTGTTGTCATTAATTACGCCGATTTCACATTCCCGCTCACAAAAAAAGAAAGAAATGTATGTATTTTTTTAAATCTCATTAATCCGTGGAGAGGGGAGGCAAAAAGAGAGAAGGAAACAGCGAAAAGGCAATGATTTGATTTTGAACAGTTTAATAATGGAGTCTTGTCAGGGGCCAGAGGCACTTCAGTCATTTAATCCATCTCCTCCTCCCCGAGGTTTAATGTTGGCCCGAAGACAACGGCAGTCTGCGTGATCGTGCTCACGGTGTCACCGCCAGAGCAGCGTCATGACTGAGCTCCGCTGGTCACCAGATAGCGGAGCGCGGAGCGGAGGAGCCGTTTGACACTGGTTCTTCACAGTCGCGCTGGTTCTTCACAGGATCACCGAACTCTGAATCGTGCCGATGTGCCCTGTCGCATTCACCACGCCCAATCTGCATGGTGTAAAAAATGCAGGATCTGTGCTCTCTGGATCTGCATCCACCCATAAAAACATGGCCGACGTGGCCTTTCATCCAGGTGTCCGTGCTTAACATCGGGAGGAGAGAGAGAGACAGGTCAGGAGGAGAGAGAGACACGTCAGGAGGAGAGAGAGCATGTCAGGAGGAGATAGAGGCGCGCTGGGAGGAGAGAGAGGCGCGGCTGGCCGCCTCACGCTGGTGGGGGTTTGCGGTGATGCGTCTGAACGCTGGCGGAGTGATGTAGGACCGGGCCTTACAAAGACCCTTCGCTGTCTGACAGCACGGTTTCCCGCTCGCGCAAGGCTGAGTCCCGCTGCCAGGCTGGCGGTGGCAGGTTTGGGCC
This sequence comes from Aldrovandia affinis, assembly GCA_029706075.1. Taxonomy (NCBI): domain Eukaryota; kingdom Metazoa; phylum Chordata; class Actinopteri; order Notacanthiformes; family Halosauridae; genus Aldrovandia; species Aldrovandia affinis. The sequence goes on along the minus strand of JAINUG010000122.1, from coordinate 2,216,089 downwards.
GGGGGGGCCCCCCAGGGGACCCGGTGCGGGGCTCCTGCCAGGCGTGTGGAGAGAGCTGGGGGCCAGGGGTGAGGCTGGCTGGCCGGCAGCCCTTAGGGGCACTGGGGGGAGCAGAGGCAGGGTTGTGCTGCTGGCGTTCCCCTGTCACCAGGCCTGTCTGAGCGAATGTCCCCTGCCAGCCCGAGCGCGGAGTGGGATTTGGGAACTGTCATAGAAACATATAAGACATCTACCACCACATTTTATACAATAAAAAATATATACATATACATACATTTCTATCCTGATGGGAGTGGTCTCTTCCAGGATGACAGGGCACGAGTGGTCACTGAATGGTTTAATGAGCATAACAATGATGTAAACCATATGCCACGTCCGTCTCAGTCACCAGATCTCAACTCAATTGAACACTTATGGGAGAGTCTGGAGTGGCGCCTGAGACAGCGTTTTCCACCACCATCAACAAAACACCAAATGATGGACTTTCTCAGGGAAGAATGGTGTTGCATCCATCAATAGAATTCCAGACACTTCTAGAATCTATGCCAAGGGGCATTGGAGCTGTTCTTACAGCTCGTGGTGGCCTGACGCCCTATCAAGACACGTTATGTCTGTGTTTCCTTTATTTTGGCACTAACCTGTATATATGGACATAGAGAGTATACCCAGTGATTTGTCTATAGCAGGTGCAGGTGAGGAAGGACGATGAGAGCGATCAAGGGAAAAAGCCCCAAAGAAGAAAGCAGGAAAAAGCCTCACTGCAATGTAAGGCAGAGGACAGGGAGGTCATAGCTGCATATAGGTGCTTGAATCTCTCAGGTGTTTCCCAGGCCTGGTTCAGACCTGCTCAAGGACTCATGTTTCACTGGGAGCACTCTTCTAAATCTAGGGATCTAATCATTCAAAGGCAGCCAATCAGGATGATGCCTGCCCTGAGCATCCAATCAGAATGACGAGGTGGCTTTGAGCATACATGCAGGCCTGTTTCTGTCTGTGCATTTGTGTTTATTGTGTGTGTGTGTGTGTGTGTGTGTGTGTGTGCGCGTGCGTGTGTGTGTGTGTGTGTGTTTGTGTGTGTGTGTGCAGGCATGCAGGCCTGTTTCTGTCTGTGCATTTTTGTTTATTGTGCGTGTGACTGATATGTGCGTGTGTGAGGGTGTGTGAGAGTATGCATGCGTGGGTGTGCGTGTGGAAATGTGTCTATGTGCAGATTTATACGTGTGTGTGTGTGTGTGTGTGTGCGTGCGATATGCGTGCGAACGTACACACATGTAGGTGCGTGTGTTGCGTTGACTCAGAAGGCAGCAGCGTGGGACGGCAGTGCACACGTGTGTGTGTGTGCGGTTGTGACCCCAGCCCCGGGTGAAAGCCTCTAGTGTGTTCTTTAATTAGGGTCAGGCCGCTACCCGGGAGGGGATCCACTTTCTAATTGGTTCTGTGACAGCGAAGTGGGACACGCTTCCCCCTCTTTCTGTCTGCTCATTTCCTTTTGGTGCCTGGAAATGAAGTACTTAAGCTGCTGAAATAGTGAAATGCTGAAATAGATTGCTGGAAATGCGAAAGTGGCTCCTTCTTTGCGGAATGCTTTTTAGAAGCCGCGCCGCGTGCCCCCGTTTGCTTTGTGCACTTTTCCGAGCCGTGGAGGAAATGTCATTCTTTTGTTCGCTGACGTTTTCTGTCGATGATTTTCAGTTCTTTGCTGTGTGCTTGCCCTCTTAATGCAATATATATATATTTTTCATTATTTATTACTTATTCAAAAAGTGTTGGTGAGGCAATTTTTTTTTTTTTTTTACTATTCACATTAGTTGTAGAAGTTACAAGGCTAATTTATCAGCGATTGTGCATGAAAAATTGTGAATAGTTTCCGGTTGCAACAAATGTTACACACATAGGTAGTAATCATTTGACATCATTTTTTAAAATAATTATTTCAACGGCCCCAACCGATCAATTGAAGTAAGCCAATATTATAATTTATTCTCTTTTCTGTCTTGTGAAAAGCAGTCGTCAAGTGAACGTTCACAGGAACACTTGTAGAAATGAATAACAGGCCCCAAGCACTGCTCTGAAATATGTCTAAACCTCAGATCCGTACAGTATGTAGGACACTACTCAATTAAAGAATCATTTCAAGCTGTGGAATTAGTCGTATGAGGGGAAAGATGTTATTTTTTCAGTAGCGATGTGTGGGTTATGTTTCTTTATTTTCCCCCTGCATGCGTAACGTTACATGTCTTCTGTTTGTCCAAATATGGAAGGTTTTCCTTCAAAAATAATTGAACAGGGCCTCGGATAGCATAGCGGTCCAATGCACTTGCGTTGACTGGTACTTTGTGAGTGTGAGCTGCCTATTGCAGTCGCGGTTCGAAACCCGACTGTGCCAGACTGGCCCTAACCGGGAGCCTTGATCAGGGGTGGCATTTGGCTGTCCGCCTCAGGGGGAGGGGGGAGGGTGAGCCGGCACGAAATCGCCGAGAAGCACAAAGGTTGTCTCCAGAAGTAGGTGGGCGAGCTCCGCCTCGGAGGAGCAAATAAAAATAAATAAAGGGTATAATTGGCTACTAAATAGGAAGGAAAAACGGGAAAAATGTTTGAAAAAAAATAGAGTAAAAAAGAAAAATCCTTAATGCCTCAGCAGGCCTCCACTTTTAAGGCAGCTTTAATCTCCTTTGACCCCATTGTCGTTTAAACGGCTTTGGTTCCATTCAGGATTTACAGTATTTACTTTAGTTTGGTCTTCCTGGCGAGTACTTAGAAGAGAGGAACCAGGTAGACGAAGTCTCGCCAGCACTTTTATGTGCCGAAAGGACTATGGAAGTGTCACAGCATTCGTAAAGATAAAGTCAGGATGATACTGGTTCAACGTGAGAGCTTAGATGACGAAGTCGACCTGACGTTTACAAAACCCAGTTGCTATCATGCTTAGCCCAGCGTAATCACAGTATCCCACAATGCAGTGCTGCTTATGTCCACGGCTTGCATGTTATTCTGCTGACACTCGCTCTCATGTCTTCGTGGATCTGTCAGCGGCTTTATCACATCCGCCAGCGGAAAGATTATATGATGGCTGAGGTTTTTACATTGTCACTTGCATCTGGTCATGGGGGAGGGGGAAAAGAAGAGGTGGGACTAGTGCCAAGGCGCTTTATCAACACAGACCAGCCTGCCTCCCCCGTACATCAGGGACACGTGTTTCCACAACCTTCCTGAGTGTCATTATTTACGGCAGGGCCATATGAAGCCGGTTATTATTATACTATAGAGTTCTTTTTTTTTCTTTTTTTTTAAATACTTTTCTTTTTCTCCCAATTTGGTGGCCAATCACCCGTGTGCTTGGTTCAATCCCCCTTCCCTTATAGTTCGCTGCCGTAGTCCTGTAACCGGCAGTGACATGGGCGAAGCGCTGCCTCCTCCGAGACAACACTCGTTGTGCCGTCGATTGTAATTCCGGTACCCCAGCACCACTCCTGTGCGCAGCGAACTGTGTGTGTTGGCTCCCCCCCCCCCTGGGGCGGACAGCCAACTGCCGCCCCGATGGCACTCCCGACCAGAGCCGACTCTGGCGCGACGGGGAATCGAACCCCGGTCGCCGTGGCCAGCGTCGGACGTTGAAACCACTAGACCACGGGAGGACTATATTATAGAGTTCTGAAGGGAGAAAAAAGACGATGTATTTGGGCTGGGGAAAGGGAACGGGGAGGAGGGACCATTAGCAGTGCAGGGACCGTTAGTGGAGAGGTGACTGTTAGTGGAGGACGGACGTTAGGGAGAAATGAATGAATGTTGGATTTATATAGTGCTTTTTTTTTCTTCAGGAAACTCAAAGTGCTTACAACCATAGGGGCAACTCACCTCAACCACCACCAATGTGGTTCTGTGTGGCTCAGTAGGTAGAGCATGGCGTTGACAACGCTTAGGTTGTGGGTTTGATTCCTATTGGAACCACATATACTGAAAAATATATGTGACATATATTGTCTTGTTTGGGAATTTGGCCAGGACACCAGTCCCTTTTCGACACCTACTCTTTTTCGAAAATGGGATGGGATCTTTTATGACCACAGAGAGTCAGGACCTCAGGTTTTTCTATCCCATCCAAATGACGGACATGTTGTCCCATGGCATCAAACCCAGAACCTTGGCATTGCCAGTGCCATGCTCTACCAACTGAGCTACGGGACCACTAAAGGCTCGCTGTGGAGAGTGTTGAGGAGACGCAGCGATTGCGATGACTGATACGCCGCTCACGATGACAGGCGGCGCAGGCGCTCTCTTGTCACCTGCGTCAGATCAGAGCGCTAATGAGGGAAGTGCTGTAGAGCCGAGGCAGAGAGCACATGGAAAAAAACAATCCGTGTCCCTTTCCCTCTGCTCTGGGGCCCGTGGTCAGCCGCCCCCCTTACCCCCCTCCCACGCCGCTAAATTCACGGAAAGGATGCCGTCTCTGTAACTCCACACTCCCCTCCAACTCTTACCTGCCTCGGCTGAAAGGAACGCGATGTGCATTAGACCGACCTGTCATCACGAGTTAATTTGATGCTTGCGTATTTCGTGCGTGTCCCCCATTTCAAGCTTGTTGTGCAGGTACAGTTGGCAGTCTTGCAGCAGCATCACTTAACGATGCCCTAACAATGTTTGCAAAGTGGTTCCATTCGACGTTCGAAGGGCGTCTCCAGCTCATTTCCGCGGTTCGCACGGGTCCGTGTCAGACGCGGTTCTGCTGTTTGATGTTGAGGCTTGGCGGGGGCGGGGTTGGGGCGGGGGGTGGATGCGACTTCATTAAAAGCCGTGTGTGGACCTTTAGGAGCTCGTTCCACGTGAGGCGGTGACGGGGGACACAGATGGGGCTGTAATTGGGGACAGATTTAAGGCCGCGTATCTGCAGAATACAAAGTACTCTCTCAGTACTCGGTACTCTCGGAAGGGCATTCTACTCTGTCGCCACGTCGCGTTAGGCGAAGACTGCGTTCCTCGTGCCGCGGTGACTCGTTGGGGTCGTTTGACCGAGGGCGAACGGCGGAAAGAATGCGACGCGTCTCTGGATTCATTCCGCATCGGCGTCGAAGCGCGGCAGCGCGTTCACCTCGTTTTCCCTCGCTTCTTTACTTTGCGGACTTTGTTTTAACTTTATTTCCTCTTTGCTCAGGGGTCCCGCGAGGGGGACTGAGAGCGCCGGCAGGCAAGCGAGCCGGCTAAAGCGCTCCGGCGGCCGCTGATATCCTGGGCTTCAGCAGCGGGATTAATTGATTAATATCCTGCATGCATCGCTGCGGACTCGCCCGGTGGAGCGGGGTGTTGTTCACGGCGTAGCGACTGTGTAAAGGTTTGTTTTGGGACGCGAGGCGCTGAGCGCCACCCTGCACCCCGCTCCTGCCAGCACAGGGCCCTGATGTCAGGAAGCAGGAAGAGTCTGTCAGCCCTGATTAATCTCACTGTGATTAACTCTCCCCTGGTGCGGCTGGCAGCTAATACAGCGGGGAGAGAGGGAGAGAGGAGAGGGAGGGAGGGAGGGAGAGAACGAGAAAGGGACAGAGAGAGAGAGAGAGAGACTTTTTATTACTGTTTTTCTGAGGAAGCTACTGAGATTTACAAAAAAAAAAATTCTGTGCCATCAGCAATTTAATAAAGGGGGCACCATTTATCTGTGTCTGAAATAGAAAATGAGAAAAATACATTTCCTAAGAATGAACGGGCCTCGGCTTTCCCGAGCAGTTTTCCCGTTCTCGTAAACGTTTTGTCGGGCAGCGTTAATGGTTTCATTACCCGGTTGTTTTATTACTTGATTATATCACTTTTTATGACATCGTTTGCTGACAGAGTGTAATTTTTTTATTGCCACAAAGCAGAGGGAGGGAGCTGTGTTTTAGTGCCACCTTCTCTTCTCGAGCATTGTATTTGTACAGACTTCCTCTATGTGTGTGTGTGCGTGTGTGTGTGCATGTGCATGTGCATGTGCATGTGCATGTGTGTGTGGCTGTATGTGTGTGTATGGCTGCGTGTGTGTATGGCTGTGTATGTGTGTGCGTGTGTGGCTGCGTGTGTGTGCGCGTGTGGTTGTGTGCGTGCGTGCGTGCGTGTGTTTGTGTGAGAGACACAACGATGGTTTGCTCATTTCTTCAAAGTGATCTGCCAGCCGCGGTAAATGTAAGCACCACATATAGCATGAGCCTTGAGGGTACTCTGAAGGCCTTATCATTACATGCAGAACTCCCAGGATGCATTAGCAGCCAGCATGTGATGCTTTCACCATCAGACCAACACAGCTTTCACCATCAGACCAACACAGCTTTCACCATCAGACCAACACAGCTTTTACCGTCAGACCAACACATCTTTTACCATCAGACCAACACAGCTTTCACCATCAGACCAACACAGCTTTTACCGTCAGACCAACACAGCTTTTACCGTCAGACCAACACAGCTTTCACCATCAGACCAACACAGCTTTTACCATCAGACCAACACAGCTTTCACCATCAGACCAACACAGCTTTTACCATCAGACCAACACAGCTTTCACCATCAGACCAACACAGCTTTTACCATCAGTGGTGTGGGGGTGGCTGTGCAGGGGCACATAGGTCTGATTTCAGATTCCCCCCCAAAAGCAAGGGATGTGCTCCAGCCCTTTCTCCCCCACCAAACTCCTCCAGCGAAACAGCTCTCTCGCTCGTACAGAGCGAATGAATTCATCACGGGTCTGATCTCGCTCCTCGCTCTGTCCTCTGTAGCTCTAACGCGGGGCGCCTGGGGGAGGAAGGTAAGGAGCATGAACAAATGCAAAAACGCGAGGTGTGAGGCCGCTTTACAAAGCAGTCCCGTTCTTCTCTCCGAGCCACGGTTTGTGATTCTGCCGCATGGGCGCAGGCTGGCGAGAGCGTTGGCTGCGCGTCACGTGCTGAACACGGGCGAGCCGAGTCACGTGATCCGCTCCGGAACCTGTACATCCTGGCCGGACCAGCTGTCCGCCTTTGTACCTTCTCCACTACGCCAATATGTCAGAATGACCTCTGCTCACTCAGACAGCTGCATGACAACAGTTTGTGAGGGAGAGAGAGAGAGAGAGAGAGAGAGCGAATGAGAGAATGAAAAGAGAAAGAGAGAGAGGAGAGAGACGGGAAGAGGTGAGCTTATGCACACACTCTTCCCTCCGTAGCAGGCACTGCCAAAGACTCCCCCAGCACAGGGCTTTATATAAGCCAAGCCCTTCCTGGCCGTGGAAGGGAAGATGACAGATGTAAATATTTAACCTGCGCTGAGTAACTCAGGCCGCTGCGGGAGGCTGCGGCGCCGAAACGGAATTGTGGCAAACGGTCCGCGCGGCGTGTCGTACACGGAGTGGGAGACGTGGAGCCAGCCTTTGAGCAGCTGCCCTGGTGACATCTGGGCATGGAAACGAACACGAACACGCATACACACACACACACACACACACACACACACACACACACACACACACACACACACACACACAAAGACAAGTCTGGCGGCCAGCGTGAGCCTCCAACCACGGCCCCCCTCCCTCCCTCCCCTCCATGGTAACGCTGTCCAGACAGTCCCTGCCAAAGCGCTCCTTTAAAAGCCTCAGACTGCGCGGTTAGCCCCGCCGCCTTAGCGGAATGTGTTGCTGTGTAACAGGATGGCGGCCGCATATGCCTCGGCAATCTGTGGAGATTACAGATCAGATTTGAGCGGGGAGGGGGTGGAGGGGGGGAGCTGTTGTCGGAATGCGAGAAGGATGTCTCAATTTCAGCACAGGGACTTCACTTTAATCGCATGAAAATAAGCCTCTGAGGACAATGAAACCGTGCTAGATGGGGGTCTCGCTAGTATGGGGTTTTTTTACCCAGGGGGGGGGTCACGTGGGGCACTTATTGAGGGCAGGGTCCAGGGCTGCCACCTCAGCCGGATTGGTAATTGGGTTTGGAACGAAATGGAATTTAAAAAAAATAAAACTAATTCCGTGCTGCCCCGTTTGTCAGACCTGACGGTCTACCGTCTCTTATGAGGGCCGTGCGTTTCCCGCGACCTGTAGGCGGCTCATGCAACGCAGTGTAATTGACAGAGGTTTGCATTTTCAGAAAGCGTCGGATGTGAAACTGGCACCGGGAAGCAGACGCAGTCTTGGGGGAGGGGAGCTTAGGGGTGCATTAAGCCTTCGCGTCGTCCGTCAGTCAGGGCAGAGCTTTAGGCCATCTGTAAGAGACACGGCACCTGGGAACAAGACACTAAACTGTAGATCGCGGTGCGAACTGTCTTAACTTCGTACACACAAACAACTGATCTTTTTCCCCCCTCAATGTTGACTGTAAGTACGGGGGAACGAAAACACTTTCTGCGTTCGTTGGTTATTTGAAAGTTGGTGAGCCTCTCTCTCCCTCGCGCCGGAAGTCAATTGAAAAGACGGCTCCTTCAGGAAGCTCTTCTCGTGAGGAGATTGGAAGAGGGGCCGCGGACGAACGACGGGGCCCACATGCAGAAGATCGTGGGCCCCGACGCCTCCCTCCCCTGGCGCCCCCGCATTCCCGCTACAGTCTTTTTATCGAGTTCTTTTCAGGGCCCATGGCCTCGTTCCTTCCCATAGAGAGCTCACTAATATTCCTTAATGATGTGGCATCTGTCTATGTCACCCCTGCCTGTGCGCACGCCAGACTGTTTTTATTGAGCCCGGGTATCACGGAGCGATAAGCAGTCATGCTTTTTTTGTTTTTTTTTTAAACAAAAAAAAAAACAATAACTTGTCGCTCGCGCAGAATATGGCTCTCGCTCGGCGAGAAACTGCAAAAACACTTTTCTTTTTTATTTCAGTTTTTTTGCTTTGTCTAAAGCTGTGGTGAGAAATGGAAAAGTTAAAAAAGGGGCCATTTTGGTTAGTTTTTCTCACTCATTCCTTTAGGCTCTTAAGACTCAGTGGTGTTGGTGTGTACAGTGGGATACGCGAAGCATCACCACAGCAGGTGAATGACTCAGCTACCCATGTGACAATGACATACTATCCCTCCAAGTGTCAATTTGCACCAGCTTATCTAGAAGGTTCCATTGACCGTATATGTGCTCAGAAAATGTAGCGCCGCATGCTACCTAGGCCTCAATTTTACATGCCTTATTCACGAAAACACAAGGCACATTTTTTTGGGGTGAAGGGGGAGGGGGATTTGGAGGATGATAAGCATTAGCATTTTATGCTTTAAGTAGATTATCAAAATCAAACTAGTGTAGTGGCAGTAGCCAAGTTCCATAGCCATTCAGTGTGCAATTTTCTTTATTGTCATCTTCAAACGCGCTGCCTGTTACATCTTACAACTAAATAATATTAAATTTGATATAAAATTTTCCAGAAGGTGTTTTTTGTATTTTTGCTTGCTACCGTGGATTCAGGCTTTGGTCATAATGGAACAATATTGTTCTTCAGATTTTGCCTGTTGCAGTTAGCGTCCGGACGCTTACGTGCAGCAAATGGCGTCAGGCGTGTGCTTTGTAGGAGAGCGTAGACCTGCGGGAGCTGGCTGAACTTACCACAACTTCTTTGACCGCGGCTGAGTTTTTTGGGTGATTTCCATTTTTATAGCAGAGAGGAGAGCGTGACGACGGTGGAGCCGGGTTCCGCTCGCAAAGCTCCCGGTGGGGCAAACGGCAGCCAAAAAAACCAGGAGAGCGGCAGCTTAAAGTGAGCCGATTTGGTTTGGAGAGAAAAGCTCCTGACGGTGGGAGCCGGGCTGCGTCTGGAAGGCGTTGCGGGTGGAGAGGGACCGATTAACAGGACAGGCAGCGCATGAACCCCTTCTCCTTCACAGATTACAGACCGAGAGCGGAGCCCGCTGGTCAAAGGCCCTGACGCCCCGCTCGGGCTCTCTGTGACCTTTCAACGGCGGGAGTTCAGTGCACAGAAAGGCCAGTGTTGATTGGGAGCCTGCTATGTAAGGTCGTGTAAAATCAGGCTAGCTGTTGGGTTGGAAGAAAGGGTAAATGAGACATGCTCTCAGAGCATACATGTTGAAATGGTGCTTTTAAAAAAAAAAATTATTTCAGATTTTGTTCCCCGTTTTTCTCCCAATTTCATGGCCAATTGTACCCTCTATTTCTTCAAGTCACCCTCCCCCATGAGCCCGCAATCCACAACTACGGGACCAACCACTGCCGGCTGGCAATGAAATTCTTACTTTGAGACGGAACTCGCCTAGTCGTTTTGCCCACCGGGAAGCTCTTGCGGGGAGCTCATGCTGGCTTTCTGTCCCCCCTCCCCCTGGGGCGGATAGCCCATGCCGAACCCCACATCGAACCCTGGCCGCAGTGGGCAACCTACACTCCGGGCGAGTGCCTTAACAGTTGCACCCAGGGGCCAAAACAGTGCTTTTGATAATACAGATCACAAAGGCCTTCCATGTTTACAAGTTGTCATTGTTCTGAAAAAATTGTGAGCTGAATATTTCGACAGATAACCATAAAAAGTAATGGGTGGCCAAGGATAGTTGAACATACCTCAGAGTTCACAGGTAACACTGGCGTGACGTGAAAGGATAAGGGGCAATTTAAATACACACACACATATACACACACGCAGACTCCCATGCACACACACACACAAACTCCCATGCACAAACACACACACACACACACACACACACGCACTTACACATACACAAACACACACACACGCACCACTCACACGCACACACATATCATATCATATTAAGTATCAGACAATGGAATTGTTTTCGGGTAGGTTCATGCTTCCCTGTGTTGGTAATGAGTAGGTTTCAATATTGTCAGCGTCAGATTGGCAAAGCCATCAGAAAGCACACCAGCATTGTCTTGAAATCAATTCCTATTTTCTTTGCTCACTCTGTAGTCTGCACATGTTCATTTGGTTTGAGGCTGTCCATCCTCCTCTCTGCTGTATTCGTTTGTAGGTTCGATGAGGGTGCAGGACGGAGGATAGATGGAATAGTCATAGGCCAGGTGGTATGCTGTCTACATCCTGGCATTTCCTTTGTCCACCAAGTAACTACTATTACTAAATCAGCAGGTAGCCAAGCTGACATACATATTTTTCTGCTACTCACTTATGTGTTTGTGTGTGTGTGTGCGCGCATGTGTTTGTACATGCCCACGTGTGTGTGTATGAGATTGTGTGTGTGTGTGTGTGTATGAGATTGTGTGTGTGTGTGTGTGTGTGTGTGTGTATATGTGTGTGTGTGTGTGTGTGCGAGAGATTGTGTGTGTTTATGTGTTCTTCTTTTTTGTGGCTTGTGATTGCGCTTGATAGGGTGAAACTACAACTGTTACCAAACACACACGCATATCTACTACAATATAAAAACACAGCAATGCATTTACATTTACATTGACATTTTAAGCATTTAGCAGACACTCTTATCCAGAGCGACTTACAAGATGTGCATAAATACAATCTCGGTTTTAGCTTGTGCCATCCCACAATGCATGGAGGTGCTGCTGTCCAAAGGGCAGGATCGGGGGCTCCGGGGAGGGGGGGACGCGAGGTCCCTAATGCTCCAGAGATTCTGCACGCTGTCACCCCTCGCAAGCCCCGAGCCCTGATTCTGTTGTCTCGTCGCACTGATGAAGATGCGATGATTCCCCGTGGCTGAAAGGAATTTAAAGTGCTCTGCATGATTGCAGGTGATTGATGTCCCGCTTGCTGTATGTTCCCGCAGACTATTTTAGAAGCTCTTAGACCTGTGTTGTTGTTTTTTTTGGGGGGGCTGGACCTTCCAGACGACATGACTATTTTTCGCAGCCTAGCTCCGAGCTGGGACTTTGAGCGGATTTGTATTTCCTCTAAAGTGCAGAGTGCTGTTACGTGCGCGGTTTTTTATCTGCTCCTGATGTACGATCTGTGAGCGTAGACGGCTGGAAATTGCGTCGTTCAAATCCATCTTCTCAGTGTCCTCGGAGGCCACTAAAAGAGGAGTCGAAAGCAATACATTTGTTATTACCCACGATTCTGTGCGGTGTTTCCTGTAGCGTAACCGTGCTTTTCACATTATATGGGCACAAACGTCACAGCGCGCCCCAGAGCGAGACGTTGTTTTCCCACAGAGGGGGGTGAGTTTGTGCACCTACACGGCTGCGCCCACCTCGACGGCACGCTTCCAGCACTCAGAGTTTGAATCGTTTTATTTTTAACCCTCCTCCAGTCGCTGACTTAAAATAGGTACCAACCAATAGGTTTACAGTGGGCTTAAATTGTACATTAAACTATTGTTCACGAACTGATAAACTATTGTACGAATGTACACGGAACTTGAAACCTGAAGAGTAATGACAAGCTACCGCTAATATTCACACCTCACGCTCTCGTGTCTCCTGCTAATTTTCTGCTAAGTGGTGGCGTTTATCAGGGTAACTCTCGAAAGAGGACCGTTGCGCTAATGCTAGGGCTTTGACTTAGCCAGCAGATTTTTTTGGCCCCTCTTCCACCGAGTTCTGGGAACGGGCCTGCTTAGATGCACATTTGTATTCGCTGTCACTCTGTCGCGAGCCGCTCTCCTTGTAACCGTCTGTGTCCCATTCCTCCATCTGTCTGTTCAGCAGTGTGTGTGTGTGTGTGTGTGTGACACGTACTGTAGCTCAGTGGGCCAAGTCATCATTGCTGATAATCAGTGTGTGGGCAGGGGGCCAGATCTTGCAGATTTTTCATTTATTAACTTTTTCTGGAGGGGGGGAGGGGTGAAATGATATCGGGGGCTGCAGCACAGACTAGCTGTGAGCTCAACAGCACTGACAAGCTGTGCCCCCCAAACAAACCCCATCCAAAATACCCCTTCTCCAACAGTACCCCCACCCCTGGCCTCACTAGGGTGCCTTTGGTGGCCTGCCTGCAGTGGGAGGGCGCCAGGGAGAGCATATTTACCCGGGCTGCCTGCACTCTCTCGTCAGCTGCCCCACACCAGCCGCTTCCCCTGGCACGCTCACCCCCGCTGCCCCCTTGCCAGAACCGCCCCCTTGCTCCCCCTTCCTGGATTGGCTCAGAGCACCAAGAGGAAGGGGCCCCCTGTCATTACTGAGATTCCCTGCCTCCGCCTTCCTGCCTTTCTCTCTCTCGGATGTGCAAGAGGTTATATATGGATATATCAAACATATACCAATTGGACTATATATATATATATATGTGTGTGTGTGTGTGTGTGTGTATGTGTGTGTAACAAAGTAAAGGAAACACCAACATAAAGTTCTTAATAGGGCGTTGGGCCTGCACGAGCCACTAGAAGAGCTTCAATGCACCGTGGCATAGATTCTACACAGGGTCTGGGATGTGACCCTTGTAGAGGAACTCTGTTGGAGGGATGCAACACCTTTCTTCCACAAGAAATTCTATCATTTGTTGTTTTGTTGATGGTGGTGGAAAACACTGTCAGGCGCCGCTAAAGGAATCTCCCAGGAAAGTGCGCCCCAAACCATAACAGAGCCGCCCAAACCCTTCATTCACTCAAGTGGTTCCTTTATTTTGGCAGTTACCTGTATATATAAATACTGTATATATATATTTTTATATAAGAACATTTTCAATTCCCTCTTGCTCTATCCTGCACCGATGTTGGCCAAGATGCGAAGCGTGTCTCCCTCTGAACATGAGGTTTGATTAAAGTGACACATTTATGAAAACAAGTGAGACTCTCTCTCGTTCTTTAGGGTAGTGCCAGCCTTTTCTTGTGGATATAGAAGAAACTATATACATTTTTGCACCCCTTATCAATTATATGTAAGCTATTTCTTTTGTGACTTTGCCAGACTTTTAATGTGACATGGCCTGCCCAAGGATATCACAGCAGTTTTTCCCCCGATCGATACTGGAAGCCGAATCGTTCTGGTCACCCTGTCCAGTTCCCCTAACTGCTGTTCCACGTCGCCGCCGCCAATTTGTCCTCAATCCCCTTAATGCGTGGCTCCCTCTAATCGCGTTCCTAACAGGGCGAGATCTAAAATGATTACACAAGCAAGCCACAACATTTAAGAAGCAATACCCCGAGTTGTTTATGCATGTGTTTTGTAGAACGGCGCAGCGATGATGTCGTCCATTTGATATTCATGAATCTTTTTTTCTTTTTTCTTTTGCTTTCCCGGGCTGCCATTCCGGAGAGCCGTGCCACACATTAAGTGGATGAATATTGATTCAAAAACAAACCCAGACTTGAAAAATGCATTATTTAAATGGGAGCAGAGGGTGGGGGGGAGGGAGAGGGAGAGGGAGAGGGAGAGGGGAGGGAGAGGTGGAGGGGGCCGCAGCCGGATGATGGAGCAGAGTGAAACGCAGGTCGCGATTTTATGATTTAATGAGACGTGGTTTAACGGTTGTCACTGCTTTGAGCAAGATCTCCTTTAATTGGTTGAGAGAGTGTGTAACACCTGATTACGGCTTTCATCTGGAGCCCCACCGCCTGGGCCCCTCCCCCACCGCCCGGGCCTCTGCTGCACCGCCAGCTAATGATTCGCACGGGCTTGGTAATTTCAAGCGCGCTACAAAGGGGGGACGCAGAACTAATCTGCTAATGGAAATGATTTTTCTTTTTTTTTCTTCTTTCCTCCCCCCCATTTCCTTTTCCCAAAACTGTTTAAATAGACCAGCTATTCACCAGGGTGCACTGTGTACAAACTGTCTGTAATTGTTTGGCGATGATGTTTCGTGTGCAGATCAGGTTGGTACCTGCCTGACAGGTGTTGGGAAGTAACGTGTAGATATCAGGCGTAAGCCAATCAGAACTCTGCACCGTTGGGGAAGGGGTGGTGGGGTGTAAATCAGTGCGCATTTTTTAAATGTTGTTTTCTGGAAGCAGTCAACCCCATGGAAAGTGTTTGGCTATGCCAAGAGATTAGCAGCAGCCCTACCCGTAGAGTTATGATACCCCTAGAGGGCACAACTCCTGTCTTTCCTAATGGGTTAGTTCTGTGACTGCACGTAGACTGCCATTGAGATGTTGAGATTGAGTTTTCTTCAGCGTTTAAATAAGTGCAAATCACAACATTGGCGTCGCACCACCACCTGTGCTCCCTGAGTGCCCATAGATCCACAGCAAACTCAGGTCACGGTGCACGTCCATAACGGGATGTCAAAGGCCGTACCGGCATTGCCGTATGACAGGCCACATCGAATCTTTTTCTTCACGGCTGACCTGACCTTTCGAAATGTGGCAGAGAACCTTCCAGCCCAGAAAAGGTTTATTTTGAAGGTGCGTGCCCCCTCAGTGAGGTGCACCGTGGTACGGGGGGGTATTCTGTTTCTGTCACGTCTCCCACGGTGACGCCGGTGTCATGAACAGCGGATTACACACATGCCGCCGATTGGTTGCCAGCCAAGCAAAGTGGAGTGGCTCTTTTCCAGGACTCACTGCGTTAATTCACGTGTGATATTTTTCTCACAACTGTGGCCAAAATGGAGCATTTGGAACGCAAAATGATATTAATGCAGGGAAATTAAATATTTAATTCTGATGAATGTAACATCAAAGCCATGTCGTTTCAATTATGGGACACTTTAGCTTCAGAGAAGTGTGCCATTTTGCTTCAATGTTCGAGAGAGAGTCATTTATAATGGCCAACTACCTTCTGGCTGTGTGGCCACTCAGATTGCGATTCCAGATGCTTTTGGGCCCAGACCCCCTGCTGAAACAGTTCTATTTCCTGCACTCGCCTGTACAGAAACGGGTAAGCGTACTTGGTCCGCTAATGGACTGGCATCCTTTTCCGGGAACTTCATTATTGAAATATGCGCGCTTACCCAGGCAATGACAGGCTGTGGGAAAACTTAGTTTCTGAAGTTGGCAAAGAACTGAGTCGGGTAGAAACAACAGCGCCGGCGACAGTCCATTCACCTCAAGGTGTCAGCGAGCAGATCAAGGTGTATGGAACTTGTCAAAAGTTTAAGTGTACCTTGTAGTTATTTTCGGCGCTTTTTTTCCCCCGCCTGTCCTCCCACGGAACGAACCTCTCCTCTCGGGAGCCGTACAGTATTACTGTATGTAAGCAATAATCGCGCTGCTGTCTTCATCACCACCCCACCCCCCCTTATCTTCACCGACTCCTCGCACCCGAGACGTCAGCGGCACCGGTGGATTATGCATTGTCGCATGGTTCGGTGGCGCCGGGGAAGGCATTTGCCAGCAAAAACAGAAAAGGAACAGGGGAACGGCTGCTATAAACTTCCGGCAGCGAATCGTCGCCTCGTTTACAACGGAGGTCGCAGGCCGTCGTCGTCGTTGGCTCGTATCCTCCTGGAATAATCTCTAAAGAGGAGCCGGGGATGAGAGGGGAGATAAGGTGAGCTGGGGCGCTGAGCTGCAATCTTCTGCTTTCTGAGCTGAACTGGAGCTCTGAAGCGTGCAATCCCCCCCCCCAATCTCCCCATATCCCCCGGCCAGAGCACGGGGAGGAGAGATTGTGTCTCTGCTCCAGAGGTGAGGGGGGGAGGAATGTCAGAGAGAGATATTTTTGGAACCGCGCTTGAGACGGGGAAACGAGCCCCACCTCTAATGTGTCTCGGGAAGCAGCCGATGTGAACCCCGTTTGAACTTTGGCGCAAACCTCCGATTTTCTCTATGAAATTCAGCATTTGTCTCCTCTGTGTTTTGTGAGATGTATGAAATTGTAGGAGTCAGGGGGGTATGTAAATATATGTATACAGTAGAGGCCATGTGCCTGCACTGATGATATATTGATATACACTACCGGTCAAAAGTTTTAGAACACCCCCATTTTCCGGTTTTTACTGAAATTTAAGCAGTTCAAGTCCAGTGAATAACCTGAAATGGTACAAAGGTAAGTGGTAAACTGCCAGAGGTCAGGTCATTAGTTTGAGTTGTCCTTCACATTCTTCCTTCACCAGATAGTTCTTGCACAACTTCAAGGTGTGTTTCAGGTCGTTATCTCGCAGAGGAATGAAGGAGTGCCCGATTATCCATAGTCCAGATATACATATCTTCTCTAGAATAATGTAGAATCTGGAGAAAACAGAACCAGCATCCCTGAGTTCAGATGCTTGCCATGGAAGGGGGTGGGGGGGAGGGGGGGGGGAGGGGGTGGGTAGGATTGTCATAGGGCAACAATGAATGAAATAAAACCTCACATGACAGGTGAACAAGGGCTGCAGCTGTCTTCCTGACAGGACGAGCGCTCCGCACCGCCTTCTGCCAGAGCGCCGGTTGTGTATCTCGCTCTCTCATCAGGGTCTGTTGTGGAAACGGAGCGTCGGCTCGGAGACGGGGGGCTCCCACAAGCCCGCCTGTTTCAGAGGCCTTTATCCATGTCCTCTCAGGCAGCTCTCCGCAAACACGGCGTGAACACAAGGGAGGGGGAGTGCCACTTCAAATATCACCGGTGGGCGGGGGGGTTCCAGCATTCCTGAATGGTGCAAAAGTGCATTTTTGATAGAGGGAACATCAGGTGCAGAGAAGTGAAGGGTGTTGGGAAACAAGCTCGGCAACACCTTCGCGTTGTGGATCCCAGGCGATCGATGAGATGGGTGGACTGTCACACGCAATATCACAGGCGCCGGAGGTGCTGGAAGGCCATTTTTATTGACATGTTTTTTTCTCTCCTTTTTTCTTCCTTTCTTCTTCTTTTGTGCAGATTTACAATGAGAAAAAGGGCCAGTTTGAGGTGAAGAAGAACTCCCCCGTGGAGCTGGTGAAGAAGGTGGCGGGGGACATCCAGGGCCTGCTGGCGAGCAAGAGGAAGGCCCTCGAGGTAAGCAGACGAGGATGGCTCTTTCCCTACTGGTCTCTGCATGTGATGGGATAGGCTCTGGGGGAGGGGACCGGAAGGTTTTAGAAGGAACGGGAAGGTTCTAGAAGGATGGGTAATGTCCCGCAGGGGAGAAGAAGGGTTTACGGAAGGAATGGGAAAGTTCTAGAAGGAACGGGAAGGTTGTAGAAGGGAGATAACTTGGGGAGATGAGGGGAGGGGTTCCAAAGGGAGAGAGTTTGGTGACTTTGGTGTGGAAAATGTCTGGAGCCAATCAGGTTGAATCGCCATTTGCTTCACCACTCTAAAATGAAGCATGAGAATGTCCTTGCAGATACTTCATACTCCCCCGAAACCCCTCCCCAACTCCTGGCCCGCTTCCAGGAGCCCATCTTTAATTACAGCCCACCAGCTGGGTCTTCAGCACCTGATAGATACAAATCCAGGGCTTATCATCGCATTACGCAGAGTGATCGATCCACTGTCTGATCTCATCTGAAAAAATTGGATTTCTAAAAACATATTATTGAAAACCCTATGTGGTTTATTAACCTGTGTAACAAAGCGGTTAATAAGTCTGCCTGGCTCAAATCTGCCATGTATTGAAGTCCCCGGGACATTCACATCGAGAGAGAGAGAGAGTTTGTTTGAACCCACAAAATCTTACTTTTGATGCTTAGACTCATATCTTTAATTTGAGTACAGATTTATTTGTTGTTTTATGTCATTTAATGTGAGGGCTAATTTGTCATATTGCATCGCCTGCCCATGTGAGTTCTCACAAAGTAGCTGAAGCACAAACACTGAGGCCTACCTGAGCTAAAGGGTCCACAGAGACAGCGGGACCACACAATTCTGCATTGAGGAAGCTTAAATAACCCTTTGGATGGGACATAATTATACTTCTGTAAGACCAGAGCCTTTCCCTTCCCGAGAGGGATTGGCTCTGTTTTTTTGTTTGACATGATTTTGGCAGATGCGTATTCCAACTTTATGTACACTGCATATATTTTTTTTGCCTCTGGTTCAATGTCCACAACCAGGATGACCAGGGCCTGGCAACCAGAAGGGCGCATGCAGGCACTAACACACAGAGTTACGGAGTGATACAGTCGAGTTGCATAACTTCAGAACGCGTGGATCCACTGAACATATTTGGGCCACTGCAGATTCTTAGCTACTGCAGCTAGCTACTGAGCTCTGAGCTGCTTAGCACACTAAGCTGTTGAGCATACAGTGAGCTACCGAGCGAACCAAACCCTGAGACCAAGCCACTGAATATCACAAGCTCCTGGGAAATGCTGTGACCCCTTGCATTAACGCACCCAGCCTCTGAACAGTCAGCTGCTGAACACTGTGGGGACGGACGGAACTCAGTCAGGCTCTCTGAGGGAGCCCAGCTGAGGGTCGGCACTCCTCTGACATTGGGTTCCCGCCTGCGTTTCGCCTTGATTGATGACGCTCCTCGTCGTGGTGGCAAGGTGTAATTAGAATGTGTTTGGATGTGACCGGCGATGGCCATTTTTAAAAATGACCCATTTTTGGTCACGAGATCTATAGTCAGGGGCATCAGTCAGTCCTGCCCCCATTTTATTCCCCATTACTGGAGCCCGGTGCTCACAGTGCACTTAAATACTCACAATGACAGAGTGTCTCTCCAGGATTGGGGGTATGGGGGGGGATGTGCTGGACGGAGGGAGATAGGATTGAGCCGCGTGTTTTCGGCCGTGCGACTCCCGCCTCGCCGCTCCCGTCCCGCTCATTAGCGCCGAGGATGGATGCTAACGCGCCGCTAATCAATCTCCTCTTTCAGGCGCGCTCGTACCCTCTCTGGAGACCGGGGGGCTCTGCGGCACGGGCCAACAGCCCCTGAGCGGCATACCAACCGGGCCTCGCACTGTCTCAGTACATGAGCCTGCTGAGAGAGAGAGACAGAGAGAGAGAGACAGATAGAGAGAGAGACAGAGAGAGAGAGAGAGAGAGAGACAGAGAAACAGACAGAGAGAGAGAGCGAGGGACAGAAAGAGGGACAGACAGACAGAGAGGGAGAGAGAGAAGAGAGATACAGAGACAGAGGGAGAAATACAGATAGAGAGAGAGAGAGACTTAATATGGGGATAGTATGGGGTGTGACAAGGAGAAAGGGAATTTTTTCATGCTGGAGGACCGAGAGCAGTGTTTTGGGGCTTGAGAGGCTACCGCTAAGTGCACTCCTCCCTGGGCGCCCCTCTGCCGCCCTCCCTCAGACCCTGCTCTGCCTGCACGCGAACAGATACCCTTAAAGCGTCAGGGGCCGACTATTCTGGGCCCTCCCTGCAGGCATAGACTGCTGGCCGTACTTTAGTGTACGTGCCGTGTGAGAGAGTAGGAACAAGGCTCAGGCTCACTCAGTGAGCTCTGAGGACAACAACCACTTGATACCCCCCACCCGCCCACTTACCAAACTACAAAATACCCTGTCGCCGCACCTCCCTATCTACCCCACAATTACTTATTTGCCAAGAAGAATCAAAATGAGGCAAAATAATAATAATAATTTAAAATGGCAGACAGGTCTCCCCAAAGGCACCCGGTTTGTCTTCTGAAAATAAGCGAACGTATGAAATTCATACACTTAAAATGAGAGAGGACAGCAGGACTGCGAACCTGTCATGTCCAGGAGCTGTCGGCAGCAGAGGGTCTGTTGTCACTCGACCGCCGCGCGACATTTTTCTCATAAAGAACGGGAGGAAAAGGAGGGCACTGTAGCAGAACTCTGAGGAGCTCCCACAGCTAACTCTGCACGTTTGCTACATTTGTTTATGTCTCACAGAGCATTGTGCATTATTTAATGTGGTCATGCCTCATTCTGTTCTGGAGAAGTGGAGGTTTGAAGGGCAGGAATGCAAGCACGCACGCACACACACACACACACACACACACACACACACACATATACACGCACACATGCACACACACACACACATACACACATACACACACACACGCACGCACACACACACACACACACACACACACACACACATACACATATATACACGCACATACACACACACACACACACACACACACACACACACACACACAGACACACACACATACACTCACACATACACACACACACACACACACACACACACACACACACACATACACACACATACACACACACACACACACACACACACACACACACACATACACACACACACATACACACATGCACACACACACACACATGCACACACACACACACACACACAGACACACACATATACACTCACACACACACACACACACACACACACACATGCACACTCACAAGCATACACAATGATGGATGGGGCTTCACTAGTGTTAGGGTATACACAAGGCTTTTGTGTTTATGTTGCATTTGAAAGGCACTGGGGAGCCAAGCGTTTGAGCTGCACAGAGTCACAGAACTCTCGTGAAACAGGAAGGTCAAGATTAGGACAGGAGGTCAGAATTCACCCAGAAGAGAGTTATGAGAGGAACAGGATTGGGAGGGGATTAGGGTACAGGTTAGATGGGGTTGAGACAGGAGTGGGATGGGATTGGGGTACCCCACATCATAACAGAGCCACTAGAACCCTTCATTTACTCCAGTGTTTCCTTTCTTTTGGCAGCTACCTGTATGTAGGTCATGCCTGATTTATTTACAGGGACCTCTCACTTACTTTCTTTAAGTTCCATAATAACCTAATTTTCTTGTTGTAAAAATACTTTCTATAAAGATTTCAACAGAATATGCTTTTGAAACGGAATATCTGTATGTCTTTATTCATAAGCATAATTAGAAAGGGTTGGTCATTTCTAGGATGATGGAATAGATTATGCTAAATATGCTCAGATCTCTATGTTCAAAGTGCCTGGGAATACGCAATGTAGAACATCACTATGCCGAATGATAAAGTGTGTAGTCATCAAAGCAGTAACATTTAGGTATATCACAGCTGCAGAATGCATGATGAAATTTTACTGCAACATCTTTTATGTGGGACAGAAGACACTCTACACTAGGGGTAGGCAACCCTGGTCCTGGAGTGCCAGAGCCATTTCTGGTTTTTGCTCCAGCCTGCCTAACTCCTAACTACATAATTAAAATAATTTTTAGAGTCCATGAACGCAGGTGACCATGTGCTGGAGGTACTTCACTCGCACGCTGAACATTCAGGCTCAGACTTTTTAATAATCATTCAGAAGGGAAAGCAGAGACATCTATGGCACTCCAGGCCCAGGGTAGCCCACCCCTGCTCTACACGCTGCCAGTGGTGACTGTACAAATAGGTGGGAGTTAGCTTTACTGCTGCAGTTTTTCACGTTGATTCATCGATGATTAATTTTTAACACCCCCATTGTTAATAATCCATGACTGTATTTCTGCCATTTCACAGGGAGTAATAGCAAAGGCAAAGTGTGTGTGTGAGTGTGAGTATGAGTGTGTGTGTCTATGGGTGTGGTGGGTGTGCGTGTGCATGTGCACGTGCATGTGCATGTGCACGTGCATGTGCATGTGCATGTGCATGTGCATGTACATGCGTGTATATGCATATATATGTGTGTGCATGTCTGTATGTGAGTGTGTGTGTGTGTGTGTGTGTGTGTGTGTGTGTGTGTGTGTGCGCGTGTGTGTGTATGTGTGTGCGCCTGTGTGTGTGTGTGCGCGTGTGTGTGTATGTGTCTGTATGAGTGTGTGAGCGTGTGTGTGTGTGTATGTGTCTGTATGAGTGTGTGTGAGCGTGTGCGTGTGCGTGTGCGTGTACCTACCTGTGACACTGAAGAGTGCTGAATCTGATTGGCTGCTCTCTTTTCTTTTGGCATCCCTCCACAGCTGCCAGGTAAAGCCCCAGAGTCAGAGCCCACTGATGTAATCATTCATCTGCAATCCAACATAAGTGTGTCTCTTAAAGAGCGTCCGGGAGTCTTCTCTGAATAACAAACATAAACCCTGGGAATACACACATTTAAGACTCCATCAAAACTTCAGAGCTCAAATCAAAGTATTTTCCTATTTATGTTATCACGACCGTTAGCAATCTTTTTCCAATACTCTGCATCCGACGTTGGAGTGAAATTGTTGTTCGGGAGTGGCGGAGCAGTAGTGCAAAATACTTAATGCGAACAAAGAGTATTAATTTCATCCACGCATTTCTCATTAAAACGCATAATCGCGGGAGTGTGACTGTGTCTACGTCTTGCTGCGATGCGCCATCAACAGCAGTGAGCGCGTAACAGACATGGAGGGGGGGGGCGGGTGGGGTTTCTGTGCCTCCGATTCCCGCTGAATTAATATGTGCCTTCTCGCGATTCGCGTGAATAGAATTTTGAGTTTCGGACAGGGGACAGACACACGAGGGGTAGCCTGTGAGGGGGCTCTTTCGTGCTGGATTAAAGGTCTGGGCCTGGTTTGGGATCGCGCGGGGGACAGAAAGGACTCTGCGTCAGACAGGGGCGAAGGTCTGCGGAGGACTGTCACTCCCGCGGAGCGCCAGCTCACTTGATGTGTGAAAAGCCGGCGCTGGGCTGATGCAGAGCGAGGGAGAGACATCTGCTGGTCCTCTCAGGCCACTGTTCACTCATACACACCCAGCGTGCTCTGTGATCTGCACCAACACCTGCCTGGCATCTGTGATCTGCACCAACGCCTGCCTGGCATCTGATCTGCACCAACACCTGCCTGGCATCTGTGATCTGCACCAACACCTGCCTGGTATCTGTGATCTGCACCGACTCCCGCCTGGCATCTGTGATCTACACCAATGCCTGCCTGGTATCTGCGATCTGCACCGACACCCGCCTGGCATCTGTGATCTACACCAACGCCTGCCTGGTATCTGTGATCTACACCAATGCCTGCCTGGTATCTGTGATCTACACCAACGCCTGCCTGGTATCTGTGATTTACACCAACGCCTGCCTGGTATCTGATCTACACCAATGCCTGCCTGGTATCTGTGATCTACACCAATGCCTGCCTGGTATCTGTGATCTACACCAACGCCTGCCTGGTATCTGTGATCTACACCAATGCCTGCCTGGTATCTGCGATCTACACCGACTTCCGCCTGGTATCTGTGATCTACACCAATGCCTGCCTCGTATCTGTGATCTACACCAAGCCCTGCCTGGTATCTGTGATCTACACCAACCCCGCCTGGTATCTGTGATCTACACCAACACCTGCCTGGTATCTGTGATCTGCACCAACCCCGCCTGGTATCTGTGATCTACACCAACACCTGCCTGGTATCTGTGATCTACACCAACGCCCGCCTGGTCTCTGTGATCTACACCAATGCCTGCCTGGTATCTGATCTACACCAATGCCTGCCTGGCATCTGCGATCTACACCGACTCCCACTGTCTGGTATCTGTGATCTACACCAATGCCTGCCTCGTTTCTGTGATCGACACCAATGCCTGCCTCGTATCTGTGATCTACACCAAGCTCCGCCTTGTATCTGTGATCTACACCAACACCTGCCTGGTATCTGTGATCTACACCAACGCCTGCCTGGTATCTGTGATCTACACCAATGCCTGCCTGGTATCTGTGATCTACACCAATGCCTGCCTGGTATCTGTGATCTACACCAGCCCCCGTCAGGTACATCACCAGCCCACACACTGGACTTCATCACTGCAACGACAGAGTTAACCTCTCAGTCTTCATTGTACATTCACATTATGGGATGTATTATCCCTGAAAGGTTAGATCAGGATTTCCATCTGGAATTCAGTATGGAAACAAGAGGAGGCCTGAAATGTTCTGCAATAGTTCTCTCTACTGATGTGTCTGAACACAGTTGGAAACTATTAGGGATTGCTAGGCCCAATATATATATATATATTTTTTAAAGAAAATTATATTCTGATATATTACTGTTGAAGTCCATTCCTGTATTCAATAGCTGGGTGGATTTCTGCATTTTATGGAACAGGGGGCCCATGTCACTTGGTGGGAAGTGTGTGTTGTCTGATGCCATCTCAATGAGAGACAGAGGACGAACGGACGTTAATGCTCATCTCCCGGGAAACTGATTACACACAATGTGTTTTCCAGCAGCTCATCCCCAGATGGGCGGCGTTCTCATGACTGCCCATTTATGGAAAGGTTTTCGCAATTTTCGTACGGGACCGAATGGCAAGGGAAGGATTTCCAGAGAGGGATTTGTGTTTTGGGGATTTTATGTGCGCCCCCTTCTCAGTACAACTGTTAGTCCATCTGGTCGTTAATACTCCATTACCAGAGTTATATCTGTGAAAAAAGCGACGCACAAAGAGACGCTTCTACAAGGGCAGCACTGTGGTATAACGGTTAGGGAACGGGGATTGTAACTCAGAGGTTGCAGGTCTGATTCCCAGGTGGGGGCACTGCCGTTGCACCCTTGAGGAAGGTACTTAGCCTGAATTGCTTCAGTTAATATCCAGCTGTATAAATGGATTGTATGTAAAAGGGGGTGAAAAAATGTGAAAGTCACTCTGGATGTCTGCTAAATTGTAATTGTAAGGGTTTTTGTACGGAAAGATATGACAACGTGCCGTTTCCCAGGTCTGTTGGACATTCACCTGAAGCCAAGGAAACGAATCCCAGACTGCGCGCGTGAGAATTTGCGTTGCACTTAGAAGCACTTCTCCTCCTTTGATGCCGGGTGGTTAAGTATCTAAAGAAGTGTATTTTCCCTCCAAATGTTTCTGTTAGCGGGAGCCCCAAGGAGCCTTGCGGCTCCAATCATCACCGAACTCAACGGCACTTATCTACGGGACCGGCGGGCTGGAGCGGCAGACTGTGACTCTCGTTAACCCCCGCGCTGGAGGGACGGCAGTCTGCTTGGGCCTGGGGGGCGCCGCGGGAACTTCTGGAACTCTCCAAACGGGCGGGGGGAAAAGTTTCGGGGTTGAGGCGCTCCAAACCGAGCGCTTCAAGTCCTTGAATGGAACAGAGGCGAGCCGACACTGCCGCTGTCCCAGAGCCAGGGGTGACAAGCCGCGGGTTTAGCATGCGTGGATGTGGACCGGGAGGGGGTCCGTGTTCTCTGTGAATGGCGTGATTGGGAGGGGAGGGGAGGACCCGGGGCAGTCTGCGCTGAGGGCTTGTGTCTTCATTCGATCTGCCGTGCCTCTTCGCATTACCCAGCTCGGAGGGGGAGTGACAGTTGAGACATTGAGAAAGTTCAAAGATGATTAGCCGTAAATTCCATGAAAAAAATCTTCGTTTTACTCCGTACCGCGGTGCTTTGGCGGATGTGGGAGGGAGGGGGGGGTGGCTAGGACCAGCTGCTATCCTGACTCTGCGAGCCCCTGTATGTTCTATTCCATGGGGGTTGTGACCTTACTATGCTGAAGCTACAGGAGCTCCCCACCGTTGGTCTGAGTTTGCAGATAGGCCTCTGAGACTTTGAAACCGTACGATTACTATTCCCCCGAGGACATGGTGCAACCGCACTCGCTTTCTCACCGTGCTTCTGGGTGGCTCAGTAGGTAGGGCATGGCGCTGACAACGCTCAGGTTGTGGATTCAATTCCCATTGGGACCACATGCACTGAAAAATGTATGCATTCATTACTGTAAGTCGCTCTGGATAAAAGCGTCTGCCAAATGGCATATGTTAAGTTGTGTTATGTTTCTCACTGCTTGAGTGGGCGGGTGTTCTGCAAACGAGGCGGTTTGTTGTGGCAGTGGGAGAATGAGGCATCGTGACACCGAATATGGGTGGAGCTACAACTAGCTGACCTTGTTTGAACCAATCAAAAGGTTTTGTTCTTCACAACAAAACCCAATAATTGGTTCAAATCGGCGAGTTGCAGGTTGCATAGGGTAGTTCCACCCATTTTCTTTAGCATCCTGCTCACGCCCCAGCAGAGCAGAACAGAAACGCTAACCTGATTAGCCATCGGGCCGCTGTACATTTTCGCAATGTTTAGCCTGCGCTTTAATGTTTGTAAATCTAATTTCTTTACCTAGTAGGCTTCGATTTTGACCATAACCGGGTCCTGCAATGGCTTCTTAATACATTGACAACATTAAAGCAACAAAGAAAGCGCTGTTGAATCAAACAATAAAGAAAAATAAATGTTTCCTACTGGCAAATCTGCATTTTGGCCCAGAGTACTGAAAACACAACGGGATAGACGGCACTGTGACCGAAAGGGGTAAAGGCAGAGAAATTGAAAACCTACCTGTCGACGTGGGAATAATATGTACCTAGATCCTAACGTACGCGGAGAGCCAATGGGCAAGGCCATTTAAACGTATTTATACATGTGAAAATGAGCATGTTATTTACTTCACGTATAGAGGAATGATTTACCCTCGAGCTTCGTGAAACAAACCTTGGCCTACTGCGTGGCCTTGCATATAATTAAAACCTTCCTGGTTTAGAGGCACGTTTTTCCTCAATGCAGACCTCCCTCCCAGCCAGTAAATAAAACCCATAAATAAACCTATGCAATTTGTTTTTTGAAATTGTCAAAAAAAAATTGAACAGGCGCATGAACAATATCCTCCTGTCGTACGGTAATTATCTTAGCCAGAGCACTGCGAAGCTATCCTGGTTTGATCTATTTGTCTGTAATGTCTCGGTTTTTCAAAGAGCAGCACAGTGTTTTCCAGGGGAGGCGCGGGGATGTTGGCGGTAGACAGTTTTCTGTAGATGCTTTGCTCCCTCTCCTGAGACTGGCCTCCTCTGGATTAAACACATTCGCTGTCAAGTTGCAGAGGAAGAAAACAACATAAAAAAAAACATCAAGAGGGCTTTTCCTCCTGAGCCACCTTTCCCTGGTAGTTTATCTCGCAAAAAGAAGAAAAAAAACGAATTGATGAGGGTCTTTATTTGATCTGTGATTCCTCCCTGCTGCCGAGCTTCGATGACCCTAACTGCTAGTTGAGCTAAGGTTGAAGGCAATGGCACACTTTCTCAACCCGGCCTGTCTTTTTTTTTTTTCGTAGAAAAGCTATACCCATGTCCATTAATCATTCATTAAATGATCTCTTAATGAAGTTGCAAGTTTAGATCGTTCATCCGTCCACAAGCATGGACTCCTGGTCTTTCCTCTCGCGAAGACCAAAAATGGCATCTAATTTCAGTTTTGATTCGGTATGTGAAGCGTCCTGGTTTTGTTGAGTTATTGTTGAGTGATGGGGTTGAACTCCATCGTAGTGTTTCAGTGTTTTGTGTCCAATAACCCGTTTTTTGGCAGATATGGAAGTGGAGCTCAACGTACATTTTTTTGTAACTTATTAATTTGTGCTCAATCAAATCCTGGTATAACCCCCCAACAACACAGAAAGTTTGAAAAGTACATTTAGGCAGCATTAGTGATCCGTGTCGCTGGCTTTCCCCCTGAGACATATTAAAATAAAAGGCATAAAAAAAGGCAAAAAGTACGTGAAAGTAAGTGAGACCCATGGGTATAAGATCTTTTCATTCATTCCGTTTGCTCTGCTGATGTGCTCTCGTTCTTGGATGCTGGCCCTCTCTTGTAGGATTCAGAATAAATCACCCGGTTCTCCTCAACACGACTTGTTGCGTAATCCAGAAAGCATGCGGCACTTTGCTCACACGTTGTTGGCTCCGGATTTTAACGAGCGCTCCAAATTTGCCAACAGCCTACACGACGAACGTTAATGAATTAAATCTTAAATAAACTGCCGCTGCACTGCGGGAGGCTCAAATGAGGCAATGGCCAATCTGCTGGGAACCGGAGTGCGGTTCTGCCGTCAATTCCCCAGGCAGTGCACACGCAAGGTCTGATTGGACGAGAGAGAGAGAGAGAGAGAGAGAGAGAGAGAGAGAGAGAGAGAGAGAGAGAGAGAGAGAGAGAGAGAGAGAGAGGAGAGAGAGAGAGAGAGAGAGAGAGAGAGAGAGAGAGAGAGAGAGAGAGAGAGAGAGAGAGAGGAGAGAAGCGAGAGAGAAGGGTATAGTGTGGGGAGGGGTAGAGGGAGAGAGATCGAGTGAGGGCAGAGAAATGGAGGAGGGATTAGGTGCAAAGGGACTGGCCTCAAGGCCAGATGGAAAGCGTGTCTGTCCCATGAGGGCAGCGTCTGCTGAAGGCACCCGTCACTTTACGTCTCTGAAATGGCCTGGCCATGCGGGCCTGGATCTCAAGCCTTGTGAACCAGCGAGAGAGAGAGAGAGATAGACAGATAGATAGAGAGTGGATCAACAGATAGACAGAGAGAGAGAGATCCTTACCTGTACTATTTTTTACTATTCTTATTATTTTTTATTTTTATTATGAATATTATTATGATCATTATTGTTGTTTGTGGTTGTTATTATGTTATTTGACAATATGTGCATAGTGCATAGTTATACATTAAATAATAAAGCATCGTTGAATTAAATTGAGAAGAGAGAGAGAGAGAGAGAGAGGAGGGGGGCGAGGGAGGCGGTTGTCGTGAGATTCACGTCTTTTGCTGAATCACTTTCAGCGTTTTCCTTCGTCACAGCCCACCTGCAGAGGTGACTACGGTCCACGATGTGCGTAAGCTGCTGAGGACTGAACACCACGCAGCGCTGCTATTAACATCCACAGCGCAGACAAGGCCCCCCTCCCTCTTTTCCTGAGCTCTCCGAAGGCAGGGAGATAATGTAGGCACATCAATGGAGCACATTAGCACAACGCTTTAGCTCCTCCACACCCCCGTGCGAGATGCACTCTCCGTGACCTGGCTGCCTGCCCCCCTGCCCCCGTCACTGTCTCCTCCCCCTGCTCTCTCTGCGCCAGGTCATGCAAACTCAGCCCTGTTCGCCGCCCCCCCCCTTTTCTTTTTTAACTAAGTGGAAAAGCATCAGTGCCAATCACAAAGTTACAGGCTGCGTGTCACGGTTTGGCATGTGGAGATGATGAACGCAGACGGAAGATGAGCGGGCGTCGGGAGGACGTGGTTTTGACAGCCACCGGAGAAAAAGAATCTCAACGCTTTGCCTTTGAGATAATTGGGAAGCGGCGTCTGGCCTGGGACAGCGGGCCGCACCTCGAGCAGGGTCTGAAGGCCGGGCTGAGCCGCTTCCGTTCGGACGGGATCCCCAGTCTGTTTCTCCAAACACAAAGGTCCGGGAGCACAGTGTTGGGAACGCGTGCCTTTCATTTCACAGCAGGAGTACGTTGTCATAAGTGCATGTTTGTGTGCTTCAGCAAAGCCACACTTCAGTCATGGCATGTGACAGTGAGGACAAAGAGGAGAGCGAGGACACACTGACAGTATGTCCCTTATATAAAGATCCTTTAGAACTATATACATACAGTATGTACAGTATATATGTGACCTACAGGTAACTGCTGACATAAAGGAAACACCAGCGTAAAGTGAGATGCTGGTGAGATAGAGAGGGGGAGAGAGAGAGAGAGATAAAGAGATAGAGATCCTTACCTGTACAATTTTTTTACTATTTCCATTGATTTATTGTATATATTTTTTTATTGTATTATTGTATTATTATGAATAATATTATTATGGACCTAAACTGTGCAAGAAAAATGGAAGCGCCTGCCCTAATTGTTGTTTCCTAGGAAAATTATTGTAGTTTTAAAATTAAATGACTAAAATCATGTGGCAGGGTGACCTATAAAAAGATAATTCTTTTGGACTTTTGCATGAAGCAGAGAGGAAAGGGTTAACGTGGACAGGGCTGATAGATACAGAGTGAGGCCCCCATGTGGTCGCCCCGGGCCATGACACAGGCCGGGGGGAGGGAGAGAGAAGGAGGGAGGTGCGTGCGGGGGAGGAGTGGGAGGGGGTTGGCGTTGGCGTTGCCGTTGATGAAGATCATTTCCGACTCCTCCGTCATAATAATTGTGACATCTGAAACAAGACGGGGGCCAAGCGTCGTGCTTCGACTGCAGAACCGCGCGTGACACAATGAATAAAAGTGAACTGGTGTAATCCTTTCTTCCTCTCAGCTGCCATCCAATTCACGTCGCTCTGGTGAGGCTGATGAAACAGCATTTTGGGGGCTGTGTGTCTACGTGACCGGTGGGGGTGGGGGCGGGTTTTGTAAGGGGGGGTGGAGGGGGTGTTGGGGGGGGGTGTTGCGTTAAAAACATTTTATTCTGCTTTATTTCAGAATTATAATAATTCCCAATTGCAGAATAAGAATAATCCCAATTGCAATAATAATAATAATAATAATAATAATAATGATAATAATAATAATAACATTTACAACAACAGAACAACAGGATATAAAATGACGGAGCTCGGGAGATGACTGTGAAGGGGCAACAGGCATGTCAGCTGTCACACGTCAGGCTCACTGGAGACAGCGGGCCGGGTGGTGTTCCTCAGACGTGATCCGGTCTCTCTCTCTGAGAGGACCTCCATACTGTCTCTGAAGCTGTCCAGGTCCGGTATTCATGAAGCGCCTCATGAGTGCTGATCTAGGATCAGCTTTGACTTTGTATCTCGTGATGGATAAGGTTAGGGTGTACTCAGGTGAAACCTGATCCCAGATCAGCACTCCTACTCTGAGACATGTTATTCACTTCTATTCACTGACTTTCAATCAGGCACTGTGTTGTGAATCAGATGCCAAAGACCAAGTCCATTATAAATCTTTAAAGTGATGTTCCTGATAAGTGTGTAATCTCACCTTCCTGTGGCCCTTGAGGGCCCCCATCTCTCTGGACTGACTCCCAAGCTCATCTACAACAGGACTGGACTACATTACGTTATGGTTAGTCATTTAGCAGATGCTCAGAACACAGGAGAACATAAGTGCATCCACATGAGTTTTATGAGCAACAGTGACACAGATCTGGCTAACAACAATTCATCCCAATTTCTTACATCCATGTGAATGAATTTATGAATCGTGGATTTCAACATCTTATTGAACTGCTCTACGAGCTGTCACAGAACCGAAAACCAGGGGGAACAGAATAGCAGGGATGCTGGGATTGGATTTTTGGGTCTTTGGACAAGGTTTTTATTTTTCCGTTCACACAGGGAGGAGAGAGTACCTGAAAAAAAAAAAAGTGTGAAATTTTCTTTTTCTTCCAATTTGGTGCCCAATTGTACCCTCTATTTCTTTGGATTTGCCCTCCCCCACAAGCCCGCCTCTACGGATCAAGCTAATACCAGGCCGGCAATGATCCACCTCATCCGAGACGGTACTCACCCGCCTGTCTTCGTGCTTCTCGGCGAGCTCGTGCCGGTTCTCCCTCCCCCCTCCCCTTGGGGCGGACAGCCAATCGCTGCCCCCGATCGGGGCTCCCAGCTGGAGCCGGGCTGGCGCAGCCGGGTTTCAAACCGCAGCTGCAGCGGGCAGCCTGCATGCCGAGCGAACGCTTAGACCGTTACACCACCCGAGGCCCCCGCGCGAGCGCCTTTTAAGGGTACGAGCGCTCTTCTGTTCGC
The DNA here is from genome assembly GCA_029706075.1 of Aldrovandia affinis. Taxonomy (NCBI): domain Eukaryota; kingdom Metazoa; phylum Chordata; class Actinopteri; order Notacanthiformes; family Halosauridae; genus Aldrovandia; species Aldrovandia affinis. Next base: position 2,184,004 of record JAINUG010000122.1, on the reverse strand, counting down.
CGCCAGTTTGTTCTGTTGTTCACGGAGGATTATCGGACACAGCACGATGCACGGACATTCATTTCTGAAGCGCTGCGACAATTACAAATTTGCACCAGACAACAAAACAATGACAAAGAACGAGTCTGGCGCTGGCGGAAGGAAAGCGTTTTGGCGGCTTTGGGGGACAGGAGGACAGGACGCCGTGAGCAGTCCCAGCGCAGCGCAAGGTACTCGCTTTCTGCTCGAGATAACTGCTCTTCAGGAGCCAAGCGGACCGGGCCTGCACGGCCAGGGGTGTCTGGAGGGATGGGGGGCATGGACTGAGCTCTGCTAATCCGCCGTTGCTCTCGTCCTGCTGGAGAGGTACCCTGATTATTTTGCAACTGTCTCGATCACATCTACAGTCTCCTGTCAGGTAAAAAAGGGTGAGGAACGAAAACGCGACGACAGGCTGAAGACCAGACTCCAGCCGGAGAGGACTCAATTTATCAATGTCCGTGTTTTCTAAGAGGCTATTTTTTCCCTTACTATCCCCTCTACACCTCCTATCTCTCTCTCTCTCTCTCTCTCTCTCTCTCTTTCATTTTGCGTTTCTTCCAAGGGGGTGGGGACTGAGTGGTCTTACTCCCAGAGTTCAGTTATTTTAGGGAGTAGGATGGAATGGCTCTTCCACGGCTGATGTGGGAATAGAGTTCTCTTACAGATACAGAGACTTTAACGCTCAGCGTGGGTTGGGGTTGTAGGCCGGGCGCATCAGGTGATGCGTTCTCTCTGCCTGCAGACTCAGCGCTAGGCCTCGGTGTCTGACCCCAGCGTTCTGCACGTGCCAGAGTGAAGAAGTCCATGTCCCAGGGATGCCCATTGTCCTGAGTCAGCGCCGTGTGGCCGGGCCGCGGTCTCGTGTCCAGGATTTAAGTCGCGCTCCTGCTCCACGTGAGAGCGAGCCCGCTGTAGCACCTAGCCTCTCCCCCTCTCCCTTTCTCCCTCTCTCCCTGTTTCTCTCTCTCTCTGTCACGCGCTCTCTGGCTTCCCGAGTCGCAGACAGCACAAACAAACGGCCAGCGGGAGACAGATTCCTCCTGCCCGCGACCAACAGCTTGTCGCCTGTGGAGCGTCGTAACGTAGTTTTTTTCTCGCGGCGCGGGAGCGTGTGGGGAGACGAGGCGAGGCTGCGGCGGGCTGTTTTTCTGTTGTTCCGTGGCGGAGGGGCTTGCGGTGTCCTGGGGGCCATGAGACAGAGGGGGGAGGCGCGAATCGGCTCACTGACAGATGTGGAGCTGCTGTTATTCTGACAGGCCAAGCGTCAGAGACACTGTTCGGGTAATTATTTTACTCCGCAGCGCAATCCCGCTGCCCCCTCTCCCCCTCCCCACCCAGCTCTCTGCCGCCCCACGTTTCAAAAGGAGCCCGTAGCCAGATGGCCAACGTGGAATCACCTACCACGGCGGGCGGGCAGACGGATCGCAGGTAGCCCTGGCGACAGCAGGAGGAGGTAGAGCTCAGTGCTGTCCTGGGCTGGGGGTTAGAGGTGAGAGGGGAGCCGACCGTTCATCACGGTCCCTCATCGACACCGCTCTCCGCGGTCATCAGCGCCAGCACGCGCTCGTTACACAAACGAGTCTCCCGATCCAACCTGTTTCCTTCCCTCCTTTGAAAAATATATTAATACGCTTCCCACTGATTCAGTCAGTCCCGCCTGGGATACGGCACTTATGTAGAATGCTTAATGGGTAAATTATTACGTCGACTATCTAATGAGCATCCGTTTGGGAAGGGTGGGGGTGGGGTGGGGGGCGGAGAGGGGGGAGTAAGGGCCTGATTGTAACTAAAGTCTCTTTAGACCCAATCACTATTAAGTGGTTAATGTGCATAGAGCTGCTTCTCTATAATGGGAGAGTTTTACATATTGCACAGTGGCAATGAATTCCTAACAGTCCTCTTGTTTCCTTGATGAAGGAAAGACTCTCATGTACTCAGAAGGAGCGCATCATGCCTTCTGATTTTGTTTTTCTTCCAAACATCTGATCCGTTATTGTCAAGTTATTGCTCTGTAGAATGCTGGAACTTCTCGGTGTCAAATGATTAAGGCTGTTCCGCAATAATTTCAACGCGGCTTTAACGCGTGACAATTGAATGAGAGTCGGCCAACATTCACATCGACCAGTCCCACCAAAAAAAGCAGGGAATGTTTCTGAGGTCATGCTACTCGTGTCTGGTTTCTTGTCCAAAGCCTGTCCCTGGCTGGGACTGCGTTAGTGCTGGGGGTCCGGGCAGACCCAGCACACGTCCTGAGTCCTCTGGTTAGCGGGCTGGGGAGGGCTGTGTCTGGGGCTCACACCTGTTCCGCGGGGGCCTGCCGGAGGGCCAGGGCGCACGCGAGCGGCCCACGTGACGTTCCCGACTCCGCCAGAGCAAAGGGGCCCTCGCAGCTAATAAAGCAGGCTCTCGCTCTGCCAGAATTCAACGCTAATGGGGTCAAGTAATTAGTGTGCCAGTAAATGGGCGGGCGGCTTTTTAAAGAACGGCCTTTTCTATTTGAAAAATGTAGAGCTCCCACTTTCCCCCTCCTCCTCAAATCAAAAGTAAATTACGGCAGAAAGTACTGGCCCAATGTCATACCTTTCTTCCTGATTACGCCCCACCCCCATTGGTGAGGTCATGGGTGTTGTGCTGCTGCTGCTGATGTTGTGGATCGTTGCTCATGTGACTGTGATGCAGGTCTCTTGTGACAGCGCCTGTGCTGTGCTTTGGGGTCTGAGATTATGTCACCTTGTCGGTGGACTCTATACGTGCTCCTCTTATCCGCCCCCCATACCCCCCCACATCCCCCTCCCCCCGTCCCTCAAAAGCCCATGTCACAGAGATCTATGAACCATCATTAGCAGCCATCTGTTAGAACCCACAGCAGAGGAGCGATCGCTCTGCTCACGTGCAGAAGTGCACGCCTGCTTACCTAACCTTCGTTTACGAGCTCCTGCCGAGTCGAGTAGCCCCAGTCACCTGTTTGTGTGCGTGTGCGAGCGTGTGCGCATGAGTGTGTGTGTGTGTGTGCGTGCGTGCGGGCGTGTGACCCCCCAGACTGCGTGGATCAGCGTCAGAATGCTGAGTGTTCTCTCTCTGCCCGGCCCTCACCGAGCAGCGGTACAGTAATGACCCTCCAATGGACTGGGCTCCCTGTCCAAGAGGCATAATTGCGCATTCACAAAACAAAACATGAATCTGAACGACCCTATGAGAGGCCTTCCATAATCTTCATGGTGAACAATGGGCTTCCAGATTGCTCTGGCCTTTCCAGGCCTCCATGAGGATCAGGGGAACAATAGAAAAAAAAATATCAGCATGTATTCATTTGTTAACTTTGTCGAGGTTTTTTTTGCGGTTGCCGCGTTCGTTCCTTGCGGTATTTGACCTTTGGAAATTGATCAACACGTTTCCGCGATAGCGGTCTGCAGGGAAACAACTTGGCGGCAGCCTCGTTTCTAGGCTTGCTTTAGGTCGTCCATATTTATGAGCCGAGTCGTGAAACGCGGTTATTTTAATGCGCTCCGATGTATATAATTCTCCGCTAAGTGGTCGTCTAGCGACGGTAAAAACGCAAGGCAGGAAGCGCAAGCTTTCGTCACGCTTTCTTGTTGTTTTAGCTATTCTCCGGGGAGAAGGGGAGGGGGGGGAAAAATCCAGCAGACTGTTTATATGGCATCTGCTGCACTGATTCAGCTGGTATACAAATTTAAACAAGGCTTTGGAAATGAATGTAAATTGCTACTTTGTGCTACCTTTTATGCGTCTATCTCTGATCGATACATAAAACGTACATTCATGGCCTCCGATGTGCCATTGTGCGTCTGCGGCATGGGGGGGGAAACCAACCCCCCCCCCACTTCAATATCGGAATCGCTTTGCTTAAATGGCGCAGCTCAGAGCTGTTGAGAGTGCTGCTGTTTTTTGTCTGCCTGTTGTCTTCTCTCCTAGAGGGTACAATTGAAAAAAGATCATTTTGTATGAAGCATGCTTCTGAGAACGTTTCACTTCACAATCTAATAGGAAATTTGAAGTGCTTCTTTTCGGCACGGCAAAAACAATGAAATAACTACTGGCTCCTGGAATTGCCACAAACACGCAAAAAGGGGCAATGTGTGTCTGCAACAAAAAAGGGGAAGAAAAAAGACAGAATATACACGCAGGCAATCGGATGCCATATGGCGCCATGATATTGTGGGATATGTTTTCATTGTGCTGAATGTAAAACCATCAGTACTTTAATGAAAAACATCTGCATGGAGTTCATGCTAGCACAGATAACTGCTGCAGTCTGATAAGAAGAAATACTGAAAAGCCTTCCTCTCCTTCCTCATTCTTTGCTCTGTGTGATAAAGTGTACAGTATGGGTTCCTGTATATGTGTGTGAGTATGTATGCATGTTTCTGTGTATGTATGCGTGTGTGTGTATGTGTGTGTGTGTATGTATGCGAGAGTGTGCGTGTGCGTATGTGAGTGTGTGTGTTTGTGTGTGTGTGCATGTGTGTGTGTGTGTGTGTGTGTGTGTGCGCCTGTGTGTGAGTGTGTGTGTGTGTGTGTGTGCACCTGTGTGTGTATGCGAGTGTCTGTGTGTGTGTATGCGTGTGTGTGTGTGTGTGTGCGCCTGTGTGTGTATGCGAATGTGTGTGTGTGTGTGCACCTGTGTGTGTATGCGAGTGTGTGTGTGTGTGTGTGTGTATGCGAGTGTGTGTGTGTGTGTGTGTGTGCGCGAGTGTGTGTGTGTACGCCTGTGTGTGTGTGTGTGTGTGTGTATGCGAGTGTGTGTGTGTGTGTGTGTGTGTGTGTGTGTGTGTGTGTGTGTGTGTGCGTGTGTGTGTGTATGCGAGTGTGTGTGTGTGCGTGTACGTGTGTGTTTCTCACGCAGACAGAGGCTCTCTCGTGAATAAACGGTTGTCTAAGGAGCACAGGGCCCGGGGTGACAGCGCGGGATGGAGGGAGGGAGCGAAGGGGCACGGCCCTGCAAACACCGAAGGCTGCCCGTTTAAAATGATGTTTGTCTCTCTGTCACTCCGCACCAGAATTCTGTTCTCACCCATCGCCAGGCAGATCCATCACCGTGGCTTTGTTTATTGGACTCTAAGCAGACAAATGTGTCCTCACATCGGCGTATCAGAATTACGTTAAGTGCCGCGCGCGGTCCATCAAAGTCGAAATGGAGGTCAGGGCGCAGAAATATGTGACCGGGGGCGGAACTGTTACAACGTTGACATATGAAGGCGTGCGCACGGACACATGCCGCTCGGGGAGAGAGGAGAAACGCAGTCAATCACGATGAGTGCCTGTAAGTCACATTTACCTGCCGTAAGTACGGAGAGCGTGAGTGCGTACCGAGTCTGTCAGTAATATGGGGAATGTGTTCCTCTTGCGTCTTCGCGGTTCTGCGCGTTCTGTACCGCGGGACAGAATATAATTTGACAGTTTGACAATTGTTTGGTTATTTGGCTGATTTGGCTTTTGTGCATTAAAATGGCAGTTGAATCATCGCTAGGGCTATCAGTCGATAAGTCCAATCATCGTCGCCATCGCCGAAGTTCACGCCACAAAACCTGTAATACAATCGGGAGAGAAAGGTTAGATCGTTTTTTTCCCTCAGGTACCTAACATTCACCTCACTGCTGTATGCGGAAAGGCCCTGTAACATGGTGTGTGTGTGTGTGTGTGTGTGTGTATATGTGTGTGTGGTATTTGTGTGTGCGTGCGTGCATGTGTGTGTGTGTGTGTATGTGTGTAGGTATGTATGTGTGTGTGTGTGTGTGTGTGTGTGTGTGTGGTATTTGTGTGTGCGTGCGTGTGTGTGTGTGTGTGTGTGTGTGTAGGTATGTATGTGTGTGCATGTGCGTGTGTGTGTGTATATGTGTGTGTAGGTATGTGTCTGCGTGTGTGCATGTGTGCGTGTGTGTGCGTGTCTGCGTGTGTGCACGTGTGCGTGAGTGTGAGTGCGTGTGCGTGTGCGTGAGTGTGAGTGAGTGTGTGTGTGTGTGTAGGTGTATGGGCCTGAGTGCAGGCGTGCGCGTGGCTGCAGTGGTCTGACTGAAAAGCACTGGAGTCTGGAGTGCCCTTGAGCAGGTGGTGGGCGCGGGCGGAGCGGAGCGGAGCCTGAACAGTGCGCTCAGCTGCATAAACGGATTGCAGGCAACCTTTTCATATAAGCCCTGATGGCATTAACCTACATGTGCCACGGCGGAGCCGCCTTTTCATTCCAAACACACGGGGGCGCACCGTGGCCCTCTGAGCAAGAGCGCCCCGGCCTTCCGGACGTTTCCACCACTTCGTTTCGACACGCTCCCCTCTCCCTTTCCGCTGGGAGCGGGCCGAGGCGTCAGGGCTCCGTCGTGAAAGGCCCATCAGACTTAAAAGAGCCGTCAGAGGAACGGCGTCTCCTGGACCGCCGTCAGCGGATATGTTTCAGCGCGCGAGCGGTGACGTCCGCTCCTTAGCTCCTAAAGCCCCCCGAATTACACCCTTTATGGATTTTTACAAGTGGAGCCCTTTGATAAGGCCGATGAACGACAACTGCGCTACAGGACGTTTTGTCAATGGGCAGTTGCAGAAAATACTTTGCTTATTTGATTATATATATATATTTTTTTTTACTCATTTTGACTGGAGATATTATACACAGTTTAGAGATTGCTCTTCAGCTACGGGGGGGCTGACTGATTTCAGGCACAGTCAGTGCAGGGCCCTGAGGGGACTTCACAAGCACCATCCTTTATCCTCCCATCAAAACAAAAAAAAGTGTGTAGAGTATATATATATATATATATATATAGACGTGGCCCTTTTTCATTCCATTGTTTGGCGCTTGCTCATGAAAACATTTCATATTTTGCTGTCCCTTTTATGCTGAGGGCAGTCGAATTACCTTTCGCACGTTCTCAAGGGGGTTGTAAGAGCAATTTCTCACCAGGCGTTCCAACCCACAGCCCTCGGGTGCTTCTGAAACCCGCACAGCCCGAACTGCTCCTTCGTCATCCCGTCACTTCCCGTGTTCATCATCGCCGGCGTCGCTCTGCCGGTGCGCGCGGCGGTATCGAATGGCCGCCGTTAACATTGCACAGATCTGGTGCCCGTGTTCACCGGGCGCCTCAGTGCAGGAGCGCTGATCTAGGATCAGTTTTGCCTTTGTTTGTTTAGTGTATAATGGATACGGTTAGGCTGTGGACAGGGGAAACCTGATCCTAGATCCCTTAAGAACACAGTCCCTGCAGTCCCCTGTCATAGGCACCCCCGGTGGGTGTCAGTGTTAAATAATGCATCGGAAACACATCCGTCCCCGTGCTATTCCCGAGAGCGCCTCCAGGGGGCCGCTGTGCTCGTTCTTGATGATGCACAACGAATGCTTGTTAAGAGAAATAAATGGGTCAAGCCCTGGCATTGTTTACGGACTAGGATGCAGTGAGCGTGGAGCGCGGAGCACTTGAGGGAGAACGCCGTACAGTGTGTTGCTGGACCCTGCAGTCCCCAGATGCCCGATAAAGAATGTAATTTCATGTAATGTCCTACTGGCTCTGTGCATTTTATGGTTCGGGCCTGTCCTAGGTGACTTCAAAGCCAAACCCAGATAAGGCTATTAGGTAAACACAGAGAAACATACTTGTGTGTATGTATATGTGTGGGCTGGCAGTGTGGTGTAATGGTGAGGGAGCTGGGCTTGTAAGTCAGAGGTTGCAGGTTCAATTCCCAGGTGGGACACTGCTGTTGTACCCTTGAGCAAGGTACTTAACCTGAATTGCTTCACTATATACAGTATATCCAAGCTGTATAAATGGATTGTATGTAAAGAAATGTAAACTGTGTAAGTCGCTCTGGATAAGAGTGTCTGCTAAATGCCTAAAATGTAAATGTAAATGTAATGAGTGTGTGTGAGTGATTGACATATGAATGCTGTGATTCCTTTTAGTGATTGGCTGAAAAACCGTGGGAAGACGTTCTCCAGGATGGACATCATGTGACCTTTACTACAGTGCAGTACGGCAAAGAGGCCACTTAATCTCAGTCTGTCGTCAGCCTGTAGGCGTGTGTGCGCGTGTGTGTGCGTGTGTGCATCTGATGAGAGGGTCAGATAAACCGTAGTGTAGCACATATTACATATGCTTCCGCACCTCACGGTTACAATTATTTTGTTCTTAAAGATGAGTACGAGGTTGGAACATTTCCATTTTCCAGGTCGCACCAGAGAAAGGCGAAGGTCCGTGTGTCACATGGTAGCAATATTACCTGAGCCAGTCCCCACACACACACCTCTCAAACAGGGACCCATCTCTGGGTTCTTGGGATCTGGTCCTTACTCACATTCCACTTTTTCCCGGCTGTGTTGTTTGGCATTTTGGGAGAGACAAGCTTGTGTGGTGTGGGTGGGTTAAGGTAGTAAATCTACGTCTGTATATTTGATATCGAATATCTTGTCTCTTAGTGTTAGTTAATTAACCAACTTAATAAACTAGCTCTTAATTTTAATTGAATTGTGAGTTGTATATTTTTGATGAAAAATGTCTCTGCCTATCAAAGAATTCAGCGATCGGATTGATTATTGTCATCCGGTGTCATAATTATAACATTAAATCAAATAGATACATTTTACACACAAGTTTAGTGAGGGGTTTTAACACATAGTAGCGCTTGTGTTCAGTGTAGAGAGTGCTGAGCCTCACACAAGGGCATTTGACTGTTAAGGCAACTGGATTCAGGGAATAGACATTTCTATTCAATTCTCGCTCGCCAAAGTCAAAGAGTAAGACTGGCTGTTGTAAGTCACTGTCTGCCACTCGTCTGTCCTGGATGTGCTTCTCCGTGTGGCTGCCATTGTGTTCGGTGGCAGCTGTATAAATCCAGAGAGGTGGCACTCAGCAGAATTCTGACCTTTATCGAGAGTCCAGCGACGCAACAAAAGAGCCGGGGAGACAGAGTTGAATGGACGTGACCGAAAACAACGGGGGGCTTCAGCGGTGGCACCTGCCCACCTGTCTGCCTTTCACACGTCCGCCGGCATCCACCCGCAGTGCGAACTCCTTGACAAGAGAAAAAGCCCCCCTAAAAAAAGACCATAAAATCAACAGGAAGCCAAACGGAGCCGATGAGAATACACGACAGGCAACAAGCTTCTGTGCAAAAAAGAGACATGAGCGTTTCCCGGTCAGGTCAGGTCAGGGCAGGGCAGTTTCGTGTGGACGGGGGCGCATGCAAAGAGCCAGATGGGCAAACCTCGATATGCTTTCAAAACCCTGCTGTACACCTAACACGGAACTCCAAAGCTCTACACATATAGAAGAACACCCATCTAAAGTACCAATATTATTAATATGTTGTTATATTACGGGCATTTAGCAGACACTCTTATCCAGAGTGACTTACACAGCTTACATGTCTTTTACAATCCATTTGTAGGCTAGATATATAATAAAGCAATGCAGGTTAAGTACCTTGCTCAAGGATACAATAGCAGTGCCCCACCTGGGAATTGAACCAGCAACCCTTGCATTACTGGCCCAGTTCCCTAACCGCTATACTACACTGCCACCCACGTCAGACCAGCCCTCTCTTATGGACTGGGGGAACACAGAGGGTTACCAAAGCTAATAAGCTACATTCGTTCACCAGCAGATGCTTGGGATGCACTGTGTAAGTCCGTCGGCCAGATTGCCCACACAGATCTGTGGGAGGGAGCAGAATAGATGCCGACGCAGAAAGAGAGAGAGAGAGAGAGAGAGAGGAATTGGAACGGGCACAGGGCACACGCTGAGAACATACCCAGTCAGCAAAAAAACCAGCGCGCTCCCGCCTGGGCTCCATGACAACACAGATGTGAGGGAGGGCTCGACGACCACAGCGGACTGCCGTCCGTGGACAGGTGAAGAGAACGGGTGAGGAGAACAGGCTTCTCCTGCAGGGCCCGGGCTGAAAAATCTCCCCAAATCACTTTTAATGGCCGATCGATGGCGTCACCTGCCGTGTATGAGCGGCGGACCCGGGTGGGGGCTGCTGGGACGGGGGGCCGTGAAACGACCACGCGTCAGGTTAACGGAGACGGAGACGGAGTCTCTGAGCGGCTGCCCTATTGGCTTCTTGCGCTGCTCTCGTCTGTGATCAAGCACCATACGCTGCCCGCGACTTGGTGTCCGGGCCTAAATTGGTTACTGTGATATATTTGAGCACATCTAGGGCCTTACTCAGAGCCGTCCTTTCCTGCCGTGCTGAATCCTGCCATGCCAAACCATGTGCTCCTGCAGGAGGGAGGCAGGCCAACTTCGACCAACAGTGTTTTCCGTGGATTAAAGTTTTGCAGATTTCAAATAACATTATATTAATAGGCCATAGCTTTAGTTGGTGAAATGAAAAAATCGAACGAAAAGGAAAACAAATTATCTTTTTATATACAGTACCTTCCAGAATTATTGGCACCCTTTGTGAAGATGAGCAAAAAGTTTGTTTATCAAAAAACATTATTTTCTTAAAGGTTTTTTTTTTTTTTTTTTCTTAAAGGTTAGATTTCTCTAATATTTTGAGTGTAAGGCCAAGCTGATGACCCTTTTTGCTCATCTTTACCAATGGTGCCAATAATTCTGCAAGGCACTGTATATATATATATATATAGACACAGAAATACACAACGTATAATAGATAAACTCATTTTAAAAAAAATCTATGTTCACAGTGTCCCGTCTTTTTGATTTAGGTAAGTGGGCCATGATGTGCAAATAGAGGAGGAATGGCTAGTGCAGACAGGAGAGAGAGAGGGAGAGACAGAGAAGGAGAGACAGAGAGGAGCGAGAGAGCTGGCCGGAGAGCAGACCAATTCCGGAGAATTCTTCAGAGCCCTACACTTGGGTGTTGGAAGGAAACATCAATACAATTTAATTTCTTTTTTTGGATGTTGGGGGGCGGAATGAGATGCATTTATTTACGGGGGGGGGGTGTGCAGAGGGCCGGGTGCAGAGGGCACCGCTGCCTTATTTGGGCTCTCCGTCGCAGGGAGAGCTTAATCCCTGCTCCGGCCCGCATTATCTCATCTCTCACAACGCGCCGGCCTGCAGTCCAAATCCCAGCCCCACCACAAAGAACAGATCAAGAGACAGCTTTTTATCTTCAGCCTGCGTTATATTCTCAGAGCCGCTTGGGGGAGGGGAGGCAGGGAGGGCGCCCGGTGTCAAACCCTTTTCTGAAGATTACATTATTATTACTTTCGATAGCTTTTCCTGACTTTTTGTAGTTTTACTCTTTGTCTTTGCTGTTGAGGCCTTCAGTGTTGGGTTCCAATAAACAAGAAGAAGATTCCTCGCGATCCGTTCAAGGCTTCTCGGATCAGTGTGAATAGGAGGGACAAAGTCACGGAAAAGGTTTGGTTTGGCGTTCAGCAGTCAGCCCTGGGAGGGTCTTGTCCTTGGCACATTTCTGGTTACATTATTTGTTTAGGCTACAAATGCTCCCTGGCTTTTTTTCTTTCAAATGTGCTTTTAGAAAGCCCACAGAATAAATCATACTCCGAAGTACATGTTAATATTCACGCCGTAAATGAGTAGGGAGAGTAGTTCTGACGTTGTCTGTTCAGCACAAGCCGCAGCTTTCTTTACAAAAATGTAAAAAAAGGGAATCTTTGCTTGACACGGGGGAAATAATTGGAAACCCTCAAACGCCTTCATAACATTAGCGCTCCAGACGCGAGGCGAAGACGCCTGACCGGGGGAAAAAAAAGCAGGCCGCCCGTTCCTCCGCGGCCTGAACGGAATTAATTCTGTCGGAAAAGACGAGACGATTGGATCTGGAGACATCGCATCTGTCGCCTCTCGGAGAGATGGGGGGGGGGGGGGGAGTGGGGGCATAATCAAGAAACGCTCGAGTCTCTTCCTGCGCTCCTTCCTGACGACTCCCTCGACTGTGACGCGTGGATCTGCGCCAAACATAACCCCCGTCACCTGTGGGCCCGCTCTATCTTATTTATGGGCTCCTCCGGGGCTGAGCTGTGACGGGACTCTGCCTCTCTTCTGCGGGGGGCCAACCCGGGGGGACCGATGCACCTGTTCGGCGGACGCACCCGGAACGGGCACATCACGGAACATACCGGAACTAATAAGTCTTCTGCGGCACACAGCTTGGGCCCCTCAGCTACGCAGCGGTCTAAATCTCCTCACAGCTCGACGAGGGTGGAAATCAGCAGCGCTCTTCGGGTTCGAAGGCGGGCCTCTGCTCTCCGCTGGATAAAAATTTAAAAAGAGAAAGGAATGACGGCGTGGAAACGCAGCTGAGTGAGGAACGGTCCTGTGGCACCTGTTACAATATCAGTGCCCCGGAATGGAGGGCTTCGAAAATAATACGGATCGCAAAAAAGATGGTTTTTTTATATGGATGTTTTTAACATTTAGACATTTAGACATTTATGTGGATAGGTTAATTATTATGAAAACATTTGTGTTGTGCACTGCTGAATAATTTCCAACCTTGTAAGCGAATCGTGGGTCTGTGTGGCTCAGTAGGTAGAGTGTGGCGCTGACAACGGTTATGGGTTAGATTTCCACTGGGACCACATATACTGAAAAATGTATGCGTTCACAATTGTAAGTCGCTTTGAATAAAAGCGTCTGCTAAATGGCATATATTATTATATTATCTTTTATGAAAGCGCCCAAGTGAGAGCATTTGCCCGTGAGTAAGATGTAACTCCAACTTCTCAGACTCAGGCTGGAATTGTTTTACATTGCATTTTGTCTGAGTCATGCAACTTAACACGACAAAAGAGATGCTCACTTGTGCCACGAGCCAATCGGTACGCAGTCTTTATGCATGATTGCAAACCAATTGGCTGAGCCCCTGCTTACAGGTCACAGGAGATATGTGTACTTCCAGGTCGGACAGGTATCCATGGGAACAGCTGTGGTCCTTGAGCCATGGTGGCAGAATGCACAGTCGTTGTCTTGTCGCTAGCAGTTACAAACCACTGGATCTATGCTACATTTCCAAAGTGCGACCCAAAAACACAGTTGTGTTTAGCAGTAGAATTGAAGGCCTTGTGGCTGCTGGCCTCCGTCAGTCTTCATGCATGGCCACGGTGCTGAGGCCGGAGGGAGGCCGTCTGTTCCTTCACTGCTGGCAGCGTGGCGTTGTTAGATTACAGCACACCGAGTGTGACCTGCCTCTCACAGTAACTGGCAAGGGGGCCGGGGCGGTTGGTGATAGGCTGTTCAGCCACTTGAGAGATTGACAGACAGCTCACAATTAACTTGGAATACTTTGTTCAGATTCTCTCCATGGTCTCGAGCCCGCAACTTGTTTAGTGCTTTGCCTGTTACCTACACACCACCCTGATGGTCCGCACGTGTGTGTGTGTGTGTGTGTGTGTGTGTGTGTGTGTGTTCGTGCGTGCGTGCGTGTGTGTGTGTGTGTGTGTGTGTGTGTATGTGTGTTTGTGTGTGTGTGTGTGTGTGTGTGTGCGGGCATTTTTTTTGTGTGTGTGTGTGTGTGTGTGTGTATGCGGGCATTTTTTTTTGGCAGACCACAATAACATAAATAACCTTTAGATATGTAATGGAAAACAAAAGCAAATATTAAAAAAGGGGTTTTTGGCTTGTCTCTGAAAAACAGAACACAATGAAAGGCAAAACGCTTCGCATAATTCTGACTGACTGCCATGGCAGGCCTTCAGTCTTTGAGCTTAATTGGGTTTGGGGGGTAAACATACAGACGCACACTTGCATGTGAACAGGGAGACAAACAATTGCATTAAATTGCAGTGTTGACTCTATCTAATTGAGGCTTGTTTACTTGGGCACAATGGCTTCTTTGGTCTTCAGGAAATGGGATTTACATTACTAACAGACCCTGTCAGGCCCCAGCCAGTTGTGTAGTCAGCAAGTGATGGCTCCTGGGGTTCCTTCTTCCATGGCTGCTCAGGGTGGGATTTGAGACGGAGGTGGTAGTCAGCTCTGTGGCTTTGATTTCCTCGTGGGCTCTGACGACTTTGTCTATTGTGCTTTTGCTGCTTTTGATATTCACGTGGTGCACGTGAAGAGCAACAACCTGCCCCCGTTACTTTTTTGTGCAGGTTTTATTTTTTGCGGTTTAGTCGCCCGTAATGTATTGCAGTGACGTTCGTGCCGAGCTTTGGAGCGCACGCTCTCTGTTTGTGTCCGTGTGTTCTAAGGTGTTCCAGCGCCACACTTGTCACAGAGGGTCTGTTAGGTAGGCGTGGCAGGGTTTCAGAGCGTGCTCCGTGTGAGATGGACAGGGAGACAGGAAGAGGACAAGCTGTGCTTCATTAGTGGTCTTTCAGACCCACTGGTCACTGAGAGGTGGACCAATGACGACGCAGGATGCGGACACCGGGAGAGGCTCAGCCACGTGCCTGTCTGCTGTGGCGAGTGTGCCTTTCCCACAGAGGCCCCTTATCGTCTGAGATCTGTGTCGTCCCCTGTTCCTGGATGGCATTGTCCACTGCCCTTGTCTCTCGCACGGGGCTCGAGAGCGTGGCGGAGAGGTTAAGGCATAGCCGGGCGAGCCGTAGATTAAAAAGGGTTTAAAACGGTGCCGATTTTGCAAGGAGGGACCACAAAAAGCAAGCAAGGCAAGGTGTGTGTGTGTGCGTGTGTGGAGTCCATATCACTTCCTGTTCGTGTCACTTCCTGTGGAGTCTGCAGCATGTGGTCTTCGGTGGACAGTGACCTGCAGTGGAGGCCGTCTCCACCTCCCTCCGTCAACACGCTGAAGGTTTGTGCTGTGGAGCTTTCGTGTTCCATGATCTTACGCGGTCCCACCAGTCACCTCGCCTCGTGTACTGTATCGGGCTGGGAGGGCAGCGAGGAGGGGCGACCCACGAACGGCAGCCGGTGTTCCCACTGTAAGCCCACTTGAAAACAATATAAGAGGGCCTCTGACAGAGTCACGGGGGCTACATCCCGTTGCCTTTAACAGACTCGGACTTCTCTTTGCTTGATTTCGCTGTGAATTGACTAGACACTGTCAGTTGGCAGCGAGTAGCTCATGGGAAGGGGAAAGCAGCAGACTTGCGTGCGCCTTCCAGAAAGTTCTCTCGGGGCTGGTGAAAGGGTTCTTTCTTCAGCCAAGGGTTTGTTTATGCAGAAAATGGGTTTGTTTGATCTGAAGTCAGGCACACACACACACACACACACACACGCTCACACACAGAATGATGGCTGCGTTTGCCATGTCCTCACTCCCGTTCTCCAAACCGAAATGTCAAAGACCTTCAGAATCCTTTCATTTATAGTTATTTCAGAGTAGGAAGGGGTTGAAAGCGTAAATAAACAGGCAGGACATCCAGTTACGCTTCCGATCCCCGTGTCCGGGGCAATATTCCTGCGATGTATTCATCTGTCTCCCTGGGCACGGAAAGCTCAAAGCTCTGGTAGAACACTATTAGCACGGTCCCGCTGGTAGATCCCCTCCTGTACGGAACCGCGATCATCCCGTCACGTGTGTCTCCCTCCCGCTCTTTCAGCCTCTCCTCTTCTCTCGTTCCCGCCGCTTTTCATTCTACCTCATTTTCTTTATCTCTTCCTCCACGCCCCCCCCCCCTCCCTTCTCCCCATTTCTCTCTCTCTTCATCTCTTGTCCTCCACCCCTTCTCTCTCTCTCTCTCTCTCTCTCTCTCCTTCTCTCCCTCTTCTGGAGATCTCTTGCTTCCCTAATCCCCCTGGATGGAGATAAAAAGGCAGTGGAAGCAGCACCTCTGTTAGTGTTTTTTCCCCTTTAATACAAATTAATCCCTGTGATTGATTACAGACGTACACTGGGCTTAGGCTCCTTCTTATCGGCGCGAGGCTCTGCCTCTCTCAACTCTCTGCGGCCCAGGTCGCCAGGGGAGACACCGTCCCTATTTGTTTATTTATTTGTGCGTCAGCCGTTCCGCAAGGACGTCTTCCCGGGTCCTCTGTTGTAGGCGCCGCGGGCAAGAAAGTAGACGGAGGGAAGCGCGCAGCGATGCAGCCCCGCGGACTGAAGACGGCCGCAGCCTCGCTAGCGACGGTGATTGTTACCGTTGGGTGAACGTCTAATAGACCTTCCCTCCAATGACGCGTGTATCAAAATTGATGACAGTTCCTGTAGTTATTCAAATATATGCATCCCTATAAGGATTCTTTTTATCTTTTTTTTTCTTTTTTTTAACTAAATCCCACGAGTTGATGAATTTGTTGCACTACACCACGTAGAAGGGTCAAATGAGGGACTTATTTAGAGAATGCACTGTAGCAATGCAGCACATGTGCCAGTGAGGAGGAACATCATCTGTTGCGTGAGTAGTGGAAGTAATGAAGAGGGAGAACGAAAGAGTGACAAGAGAGAGCGAAGGAAGGAAGGATAGAGAGAGAGAGAGAGAGAGAGAGAGAGAGAGAGGAGAGAGATTGTGAAGGAGGGAGAGAAAGAGAGAGACAGAGAGAATGAAGGAGAGAGAGAGAAGGAGGGAAAGATAGAGAGAGAGAGAGAGAGAGAGAAGGAGGGCATCATATTTGTGAGATGCTGAAATCGTTGTCTTGTCACGCTGAGGATGGACCATATTCACCGCTCTGCTGTGTTTACACCTGTTTGGCCTTTATGTGGAGTAACAGTAGGTGAATTTGTAAAGTCGCATGAATCTTTCAGCGCGCTCACTGTCCCTCTGGGCATCTAACGTGTCACTCATCGTTTTATTTCCTGCTTCTGCCCTTTACAAACAAACAGTGGGGAGAGGAAGTGTGAATTTGGGTGGGTGAAGGGGGGGGGAGTATGGGCGGCATGATACGGCCTGATGCTTTGAGAGTAAAATCTGCGGTGAAGGCTGTCCACAGCTGGATGCAGCAGTGCATTCTGGGCATCGACAGGAAAGGTCTAGAGCCAATGACATGTCCGTTGGCCGATGGCGCTGCTCAGGTTTGCGTCGATTGTTCCTCCACTTTCTCCCATTGTGGCCTCTGTGCTCTTCTCCCCTTTCTGTTGTTATCTCTCTCTATCTTGTTCTCTGCCTGAGATATCCTTCCCCTGTTCTGTCTCTCCGGGTCGTCCGTCCTTACCGTTGCCTTCATGTAGCCTCCTCCCTTTGTCTCTCCTCCTCTCTCTCTCTGTCTCTCTTGCTCTCCTCTGATTCTCCTTATCTTCCCTCGCTCCCTCGCTCCCTCGCTCCCCTCCTGCGCCGGCAGCCCTGTATTTGATGAATGCCCGGGCCGCACGCAGAGTAGCAGGTGGCTAAATAAGAGGTATCGATCAGGCAGGGAGCGTTTACTCAGGCCGACGACTGTGCCATTGTGAATTGTAGATTATTTTCCAAGTTATTACAGGAGGCAGATGCTTGTCAGGAGATGCTCTCTGTCAAGGTTAGGGGTTTGAACTGCAGCCCATCTCCGCTGTCTGTCTGTCTCTCCATGCAGCCCCCTCAAGGTGAGGGAGACAGAAATGCTCAAGAGCTTTGAGTGTGTGTGTGTGCATGTGCGTGTGTGTGAGCATATGAGTGCGTGTGTGTGTGCGTGTACGTGAGTGTTTGTGAGTGTATGTGTGTGTGTGCGCACGTGTGGTGAGTGTTTTTATTTGGCCCCTGAAATTTTGTCATTCCTTATTACCTCCTAACGCTTCAGCGTGTAAATAAAATATAATTATGAAGTGCGCCGATGATCACATTCAGGTAAATGGGATTTCGTTTCTGGAACATTAAGGCCTCTCTCCAAAATAGGCTTTAGAATTGCACAAGGGGAGTGTTTGTGAAAGCAGCTTTCGAAAAATGAATATGAGTGCAATTCTAAAAATCATAGCGCCGTAATTCATCCAAAACACACGCTTTTGCATTTTGTAAACTCCTAATCAGAAATTCTTCCAGTCTTCAAGCCGATATGACAGAAGCCAGCGGAACTTTCATCAGCTTGTTGTCAATTCCTGATTGGTTGCGTTCTGAAAAGGGTGCAGCGCTTGGTGAGGTCAGTCCCTTGCAGTCTGATTCCATTATATCATATTTACACCATGAGAAAGAGCTAATGACACACACACTCACACGCAGGCACACACTCGCACGCAGGCACATATATACACACACACACACACACACTCGCACGCAGGCACATACACACACACACACACACACATGCTTGCACACAGGCACATATACACACACACTCACATACTCGTGCACAGGCACCTATACACACACACACACACACACACACACACACTGACACACATGCATGCAGGGACATGTATACATCCACAGTCACACGCAGGCACATATACACACACTCACATACACACACTCACACACACTCACACACATGCACTCTCACACACACAGACACACTCACATACACACACAGGCACACACACACACACACACACACCAGGATGTACCAGAAGAGTGCTTCTCCCCTGATTGGTGAGTATTTCGGGGCAATCAGGGTCTACTGGGACACACATCTCACTGCTGATTGCAGAATGGTGCTTAATTATAGTTTGGGGACCAGTGTATGTGAGAATCCACTAGGGATAGGAGCTGTTTGAATCTGCATACTCAGATACTGGGGAAAAAATAAATTAAGCTACAAAACTAACTATGTCAACAATCATACAACAGCCTTGAAATTAAATACAACATTTAACTGAACGGAACTGCATTTATTCGCTATTATGTATTCTCAAGTATTGTAAACATGTGCTTCAATAAATACATTATTTAGCTTTATATCCGGATGTATCGACCATCAATGTACATAATCATATTAACACAGTAAAACAAAATCCCGTCCAAATTCATGAATGCAAAAAATGAATGAATGAAAAATATCCCTAAAATTCCAAACATACAGCAGTGTGGGATTTAGTCAACACTTTAAAACAGTATCAGGGAAACGTTGACACGTCTGTGAGCTGGATTGGGTGCTGTGGCTGGGCCTTAACGTTTCAGTAAACGGATGTGGCATGTCTGACAGTATTTTAATATGAAAAGATGCCTAGCTGCATGATCTCAATATCTCACACATATAGGTCCTGACCTTTTTTCCCCCCCCATTGATATGTAATTTTTTAATATTAGCTAGCGAGCAGTAATCTTTCCTTTTTCCTGATGCCAAATATAACAGCGGCGCCGAGCACAAGGAGCCAGGAGTGATCAACCACGAGGGGTCTTCAGAAAGCACATAAATATTCATTAAAGAGTTCTATAGAATGCTCCAAGTGCACATGCCTTATCGTTGGCTTTTTTGTGCTCTGCTATTTTCACAAGACTAATAATAATATTATAATATACGCCATTTAGCAGACGCTTTTATCCAAAGCAACTTACAGTAGTGAATGCATACATTTTCAGTATATGTGGGCCCCAGTGGGGATTGAACCCACAACCTAAGCGTTGCCAACGCTGTGCTCTACCAACTGAGCCACAGAGACCCACACTAAGTATATATATATACTAAGTTAATTTAATGACCTCTTGAAACCCGTGGCCTCTCTGGCTCCTGTTTGTAACTTTGCTCTCTCGGTCGCTTGGGGAAGGCCCTGTGTTCATTTCGTCAGGCTTCGAGCGACTGTAAGTGTGATGCAGCGACGTTCTGATGATTTTGCCCTAGTTTTTGTGAAGTAGTCTGAACTCGGTGGATGGTAATAACCTAATATGGAGATTTCAGATGTTTTTTTAAACTATACTCTTTGCGCGAGTTCGCAGTGTTCATCGCATCTCTGCTTTGGACCCACTGTGGTGTCTTTCTTTGAAAACTTGTTTTGAATCGAGCCATCCGACAGGATGTGGGGAAAGTTGTATCCCCTCAAGCCTGGCCTACGTACTGTATGCAGTTTGTTGAAGTCGACGAATCAAGTCGAAGAATTATCCCCAGCTATGGCCAGAGAATGCTATCATTTGGGTTATGTGCCCTTCATATTCTATTACAGAGAAACTATTCTATTCTATTACATTATATTTTATTACGTACATTATTTACCAGAGCACCACCAGAGAATGTTCCGACCTTGTGTCACCGTCTCCAATTGGAGTGTAATGCCTGTAATGTAATGTCATATAATGTAATGAGTCACGCCTACACAAGGTTCGTGATTCGTGATTCGTCAGAAGTACCTGACCATTGTTTTATTTGCAAAGCACATCCCCTGAACTTGGTCAGAGCGAGAAACTCAATGAGTCTCGTACTTATGAGCCTGACAAGTGAGGATGTTTGTGAAGTAACTCTTAAGCTAAAAGTGCCTCGCCTCGTCTCCCTGCTGCAGGACCAATGGTCTTCTGACCTTCAGCGTAGAGCAGGGGTGTCAAACTCATTCCATCGAGGGCCGGGCGGGTATTTCTTGCAACCAATGCACTACACTGGGTGATTTCAATTTCGGTCCCCTTGTTGGTTGAAAAAGTGAAGCAATTAGAACAAATCGCCTGGTGTAGTGCACTTCATGCCTTTACCAGTTGCGCCCACCGGGGGCACTAGAGCAGTGTTATTTTTTAATGATTGAGCGCTTATTCTATTTTGAGTGCTTGAGTATTTGAGTAATCATGTATATCCCTTTGCACCCATGTCAAAGATTATGATGGAATGTTGATCGATTCTACTTGCTGAAGCTTGAACATCTTTATGCCTTTCTTAGCTCTCTAAATGTAACAAATATGTACATGTTTGGATGTGCATCCTTTGAGCTTCCTTTTTTCCAATATGTTTCAGGGAAGGACTGCATTTAGAACAGTTTTCAAACAATATAGAACATTTTGGTGTCATAGAAAGACCCCTACATTAAGACTTCTGTTTCTGGTTTGTGACTCTCTGCAGGGCATTCTCACATAAGTTTGACTTTAAGTTATTCACCCCCTGGTACAATTTCAAAAAAACATTTAAAACATTTCTCTAAATCTCAGACCAGGAAAAATTCCACTGGCAAAAACAATAATTAAAGTTCACTCTGTTAGTCCGCTTGCTTTTGACACATGGGCCTGAATTTGTTTGGTTTAATTTGAGTAAAAAATGACGTTTACAGTCTTTGGGCACAATTTGCTTGCCATTCCGCCTGCAGCGGACGTTATCTGGAGAAAAGCACCAGCGTGTCGCAGAATACAGATGCCCTATAGGCTGTTCTCATGCTTTTCCCGTGTACTGTTTGCTGATTTGACCAATTAACTGCAGAACCAAAAATATAAAACCCACCCCTTCTAGTGGTCCTGGTCCAGTTGCTCTAATTCGCGTCCCGCTTCGATTACATCACTATCAGCAGCTTCATGTGCAGCTTCAGATAAACCGACCCGCACTTCTGTCTGAATCACTGCAGCTCCAAGGCTCACTTGAATGTTTTTCTGAAGGTCAAAGGGTCATGCTTACCATAATCTCAGGCCCACGCAAATGTAACATAAATCTCTTTGTTGCCTACAGGATGAGGCAGTCTGTCACCGGAGTCGTGCGGACGTCATCGTGACCCCGCTGTGCGGCGCATCCGATTGGCTGAGATAGGCAGTGCTCGCTGATTACAAAAGCGCTCGTATAATCCCGTTTGTCGTTCAGAGACAGATATCTCGGGGCCCTTTTGCGTAACATC
>JAINUG010000122.1:2090000-2157500 GCA_029706075.1 Aldrovandia affinis | reverse complement strand
ATGAAGCTTTCAGTCTTCGCCCACGCATGGCACCCATACAAGAGCTGTGGGGGTATTCATCCAGCATCAGCATCTACCTACTTGTGTAGGAGAGAGGGAGAGAGAGAGAGAGAGAGAGAGAGAGAGAGAGGAGAGAGGATGGTGGGTAGACGAATAAAAAATAAAATGATAATTAAATTGTGTGTAATCATATATGTGTATGTTTGTGCATGCATGTATATGTGTATGCATATGTAAGGTATACGTGCATGCATGTGTGTGTGTGTGTGTGTGTGGATGCATGTATGTACATGTATTTACATGCTTATGTTTATTAACATACAGTATATGATTGTTTATTATTGTTACATTACTATTTGTATTGCTATTGTTTGCACAATATACGTGTACTGCGCTTTGGCAACACAATCGTATTTGTCATGCCAATAAAGTTTCATTTGAATTTGAATTTGAATTTGAGAGAGAGAGACGGGCAAGACACTCTACAGCAGATCAGCGCCTACAGGCACGCGGGCTCTACTCTAACTCGAGCGTTAGGCACTGCAGACTGCGGCCCACTTATACGGCGGTGTCCTCCCTAACGCCGCATAGCAGGGGGGATTACAAACGACTGCTACCAAGTTATCAAAGCGCCTGTCCATTAATGATGATTAATTCCGTCTTACAGCGTCACAATTTGTCCAGGACGCGGGAGCAATCTGCGTCCCGTAGCGGTAGCAATAGATATTAATGGACGCTTGCCGTTATAAGTACGGTGGTGATTGATGCCAGCTGTTGTACAGATAGCACTGATAAAGAATCACATCATTAAAGCGTTCAGGGCATTCATCGTGCGCATGTGAGTTCCTCTAGTCGTGCAATGTTTTTTTTTGGGGTTGAGCGTAGACGGTTGTTTTCTCGTGGAGCCCAGGGAGAGAGAGAGAGGGGCCCAGCACTGTGTCATGCCACCGTGGTTTTCCGCTGCTTCAGTTCACCTCAGGTTTAGCTGTGACTCTGGCGCGGCCGTGTCAGTGCAGATGCCTGATGGGAAGTTGATCAAGGCGTTCCTGGATTCAGGTGCACAGTTTCTGTCTGTCGCAGAGGCAGGCAGTTCTCCTGTCTTCCCAGTGCAAAGCAAGGTGTATTTACAGACACACACACACATATATGTATAATATATGCAGGTAAACACCAACATAAAGTGTCTCAATGGGGTGTTAGGCCACCACGGGCCATCCAGAACAGCTTCAGTGCACCTTGGAATAGATTATACGAAACTGAAACGCTGTTGGAGGGATGCAACACCATTCTTCCACGAGAAATTCCATCATTTGCGCTCCAGAATCTCCCATAAATGTTCAATTGGTTCCATTCCACTTCCATGCCAACACCACCTTAGCCACTGTTTGTTGTGGAACATCAGCAAGTTGAGCGGTCTTTGTCACTGAAGCTCCTGCCAAACGTGCCCCAACAATCACCCCTCTATCAAAGTCACGGAGACGTTATCTTCTAGCCACGGTAGCCAAAATAATGTGGAACTGACTCATGACCCTAAACATGATGGGATGATAATTGCTTAAATAACTCAGGAACCACACCTGTGTGGAAGCACCTGCTTTCAATATACTTTGTATCCCTCATTTACTTATTTAAGTGTTTAAGAAATTTGGGAAATTAGCTATATATAAAGAGAGGGAGAGAAAGAGGGAGAGAGAGAGAGAAGGGAAGTGTTCTGCCCTGACAAAAAATTCACAATGTATCTGTGCGATCCAGTGACCAGGTTATTTAGTCTGACAGAGCTTTCCTTAGACCTAGTGAATTAGCCATTAATAAACAAGATCATTAATGTTCTACCTTACATACATATTGACTTTAAAATTTAAAAATGTATATTTCCTTGGTTGTATAATATATGAATGTTTATAACGGTCAAATGTGGATGTACGAAGCAGCAAATTTATGTTAATCTCGCATTTTCTGAGGTTCAGACACGTATCCAACTGTAATTAACACATTCATATCCGAACATGAAATAAAATATTATCATCGATAGGACTGGCAGATTCAGTCACAGACATATCAATTAATAGAAATGTTACAACAACAAAAAACGTTTTGCTATTGATTTGGCATACGCCATTACGCATCGATCGCTAGGAGAAGCGAATCATTCGTCGCGCCAAACGCATCTTTACTGCTCTAGTTTGTACAGCAGTGAAGCCGTGCATGCGTGGCGCGGCACTCCTTTGAAAAGCGTCGAGTGAGTAAAGCATGGCCATTGCCCTAGCCTCTCGGGTATTTGAAGCGCAGCATTTCCTCGTGTATCACCTCACTGCTCGCTAGTGATGGACTGTGAAGGCTAATGGCCACTTGCGATCGAGGGGTCCAGACACTCCGGGGTAGAACACCACGCTCCGTGCGCTTAAGTGCTTGTTGTGGTTTTTAAACTCCGGGGCAGGGCTCATCAACCCTGGTCCCGGAGGGCCACGGAATGTGCCGGTTGTGTTGTCGCTCAGCACTTAATTGATCAGAAAAGCAGTTGATTACACATTCGGTCACCTCGCCAAAGGCTTTCCTGTGTCCACGTTGGTTGCTGATTTTAAGGTGAAAACAAAAACCAGCACAGGCCTACTCTGTGGCCCTCCAGGACAAGGATTGAGAACCCGTTACTTTACAGATGCTATTATCCAGAGAAACTTCAACAGTGTACATGTCTTTATACAGCTGGATATTTACTGAAGAAATTCAGGTGAAGTACCTTTGCTCAAGGGTACAACGGTAGTGACCCACCTGGGAATCAAACCTGCAACCTCTGAGTTACAAGCCCAGCTCCCTAACCATTACACTACACTGACACTTTCCCCGGATCTGATCCCTCTGAACAAAGACAGCAGCAGACATGCAGCCTCTCTCTATATATATATATATATATGTATTATTGAATTGTATAGCCAATACCAAAAATCTAAACAAATACTTAACCTTAGATCACTGAACAGCAATACAGCATTCCTCCCTGTTGCTTTCTGACGTTAGGCTAGGCGCGCAGTTAAGCTAGCCCTGCCGGCAGCGCAGCACATTTTTGGCATGCAACATCAGCATGGCCACTCCCGGAGCGAGAAACGTCTCGCCAGGAATTTTCCCAACAGCGTGCATACAGATACACAGTTTCTGCTGGCTTTTGTCATTAAAATGAGTTGAGGTTTTTCTTCTTTGCCACCAACGTGTGGTTGATTCCCCGGCAGCTCCTTTCTGTTCATTGATAAATACAATAAAAACAGCCTCTGCCACTTTGTTTTTTGTACCACGAGCGCATGGCACGTGGGTCGATAGCCGTTCACTGTTGGCTGTGACTAATGAACTTACTTTAACGTACGTGTCCTGTATGCTGACGCAAGACACGTCTCCCTGATACTTCATCGCTAAAAGACCGGAACGCAAAAAAATAGAATTGTATTCCCAGGGGGCGATTCATTCGCCCGACAGAGAACAGTTAGTCTAGGCGTCGGCTGGAAGTCACTGCCGCAAAATGGTGCATTCGCTTTCGACTAACCGCCACGGCACAGATATACAAATGCGCAACCTAAAATGTCTCCCATTTCAATTAATTTCCTCCGCTCTCCCCTCCCACGCTGATTCCCCTCCTGTTTATAGACTTGCGCTAACCCCTCCCCTCGGAACCCATCAGGCGGCAGCCCGTGCGCCATTTTCAGATGAACCCCCTAGGCAGCCACTCCCCCCCCCTCCGCGCTCGTCTCGTGCACCTGCAGCAGTGTCCGCATTACCGCGCTGCTCGTCCCCCCCCGCAGTCCAGCGGCAGCGAAAGCAATATCTTTTCTACTAAAACACATTATCAAGCAACACGATTTCCACACCTTTGTGTAATTACGAAGATCCGATAAGGAATTGGCAAATCGCCGCACGTCCCGTTGCGGAGAGTGAAAGTTTTCTCGCCGTGCTCCCCTTATCTTTCACGGCGCCCGACGGTCTTTAAATGGCAGGCTGTCACTCTTGGCTCTCGGTCTCCGGTCTCCTGATTTGCGCAGGTCATGCATATGCAACAAGAGGGGGCTATCGAATTTCTCCACAGTCACATTCTCTTAGGAAAACTGCCTTTGCTTGCGGCGTAACTACCTCCTCGTGGCCCCCTTTGATTTTGCTGTACGGGTTATCTTCAACACAAAGAAGCCAGACAATAGAGAAATGGCAGCGCGCTATAGTAGGGTGGGATATGAAAGACTCCCTATCCCTGTAAGTCTGCCGTAATGGACGCAATTACATCCATTATGGTTTGAATATTTCAGTGACTAAATAATGAATCACTTAAATGGGTTCTAGAGTCTGGATTTATTTTCTCTGTGTGTTCCCGTGTAAAGCTGTGTGTGTGTGTGTGTGTGTGTGTGTGTGTGTGTGTGTGTGTGTGTGTGTGTGTGTGTGTGTGTGTGTGTGTGTGTGTGTGTGTGTGTGTGTGTGTGTGTGTGTGTGTGTGTGTGTGTGTGTGTGTGTGTGTGTGTGTGTGTGTGTGTGAGAGAGAGATGGAACAGAGCATGTAAAAACGGCTGTTTAATTTAGCCTGAAGAAGCCGTATGCGTCGTAAATTGTCATATCTTTGTGTTGATTTTCCCTTCCTTTCCTCTCCATCCTGTTCTTGTGTCCTTTTCGGCTCACGCTCCACTGCTTGTGTTTCCCCTGTACTGTATGGAAATGCAGAAACGTTAAACCTTGAGACGCCTGGCCTCTGCCCATGAGGGCAGGGTATCGATTGAACAGGGCCTGCGAATCCCTGGGCCTTTCAAGCCACTAACTCCGCTGTCAATAGCAACTCTAGTAGTGTTATCCCCATCAACTGTCAGTTAAAAGTCCAGGCTGGTTTACCAGCTGTGCCCGTTCACCAAGGTGGGCTGCGTTCTCCAAGAGAATGACACCTTGAGGGCTGTCGGTGTGGACCTTCCACGTCGGGCAGCCGTTTCTTCTCTCCTTTTGCAAACGTGCGCGCAGGCCACCCCTATAAGTGGACGACGTCGCAGAACGCTGAGAGACGCTGTGCTGTCCTCGCTCACGTCGGGAGCATTCTGTTGTTTTCTTCTCTCTTGTCTGCGATGCCCGCGAGCAGAGCAACATCGCTATTGACAGAGGAGTTAGTGGCATGATGGATCCAGGGGATTCAGGAGCCCTGGTTAGATCAATACAGGAGGAGAGCTCCAGGAGGCTCTCACACCGCCGCCAAGTCCGCTCCGTACGGGCGGGGCCAGGTGGGGTGTCCGCGCTCGTGAGAGACCGTTTCTAGACGGGCATTTGGGGCAGGATGGGCGTAGTGGGGTAGTAGTGGGGTCTTCCTGCGAGAGCACATACCTGTAGCCATGACGCCTAAACCAAATGACTGGATGTGTAGATTCTTTACTTTTCATTCACCAAACAGACCTCACCGACCACAGGTGGTCTGCAGGTGAAATATGAATTGATGTAGTTCCGTGCCATAAGGGAAGGCGAAGGTAACAGTTGCAGCACAGAGCAGATTGGCTTCACTGTTGGCTTTGGGAGCAGGAGTTCATGAATGTCCAGTAGGCCTCAGTTTGTATGCCGGAGGAAGAGGGACTCAAAAATGTAGTGTCTGTGAATGCATCCTTTCCTGAATATAGGATGTGCAGCCCCCTCCACACATGCAGTGCAGCGTGTTCACGACGTTTACGTGTGTTTAGGTCCAAACCTCTGCGATTTCCAGTATTGGAGCTATGGAAGGTGCCGGATCATGTGTGGAGGAGGAGGAGGCTGTTCCGTCGTCGGTCGTTACTGTAGGCCCTGGGGTCGCCTGCTTGGTGGGGAATGAAGCCTTTAGCTCCTCAGTGTGGCCGTAGACGACGGCCCTGTGGCCCGGTCCGTGCAGAATCGGGACCAGCTGCCGATGCGTTTCAGCGACGGACCCAACCGCGCCGGGCCCAAAGCTGGCAGAATATCGGCAGCGTAATTGCCCCATTCCCATCTCTGGAAAATGAATGTGTGAATGAATTTGCACAGTACGTCTGTACCACCACATAAATTATGTCCAAATGAACGCGAGGCACAGGCCAAGGTGTTTTAGTGGGTAATAAACACAACAAGCACGACAAACCACCGCCACTGTCTGCCAAGACGCCCAGCGCGACACCCCCCCACAGCCCCGTGGGGCCCGCTGCACAGGATGTGAAATCGAGGTAATTACAATCGATGGCCTGAAGCCGCCTCTCCCAACATACATAACCGTATTGTTTGCAGATTGGGGAGGGGGGCTTGATGGCCGGCCTTGACGAATCGGTTTTTCCGAGGCCCTCTTTTGCGCCCAAAGCCTCAGAACCTACTTCTGACTGCGACGGAGACCAGAAGGTTAAATAGTTTACGAGCTGTCGGCTTGTGCGTCGCGGCAGCCGGTGGCGCGCGAAAAAATCCCACGACGCCTCTCGCTCTTGCTCTTTTTTGTGTCACTTTGCTGTGCGCGGTCGTTCTTGGAACATGCCCCCTCACATCGTTCAGTGGCAGAGCGGAGGTGTTGCCTGTTTATTCAGTACCGGCCGCGTCCTTCAGAACTTCACCGCCGCGCGCACGCAGCTCCGCTGCTTATTCGCTCTTAGCACTTAGAGCTTACTTTATTTCCCCGCTCGGTCGTTCAAATGACCCTGTTTGATTAGGCTGGTGGAACTTAACACAGCTCTTCTGCACAGTTGCTTTTGGTTTTACCACTTTGTGCAGACAAAAAAAAACTGAGTGAGAGAATGGGGGAGTAGAGAGAGAGGGAGGGAGGGAGGGAGGGAGGGAGAGAGAGTGTGAAAGGGGAAATAACAAGAGAAAGAGGAGAGCAAAAGATCGAGTAGTGAGTCATCGTGAACAGGGAGATGAGAGATATAGATAGAGATAGAGTTTCAGCGTGAGGGAGCAAGTGTGAGAGAGAAAGCGGGAGAGAGGGAGGCAGTAGGAGAGAGAGAGAGAGAGAGAGAGAGAGAGAGAGAGAAAGAGAGAGTGGGGGATAGAGAGAGTGAGTCAGCTTGGAGAAAGAAGAGAGATGTATAGCAGGAGAGAGGGAGAATGTCTGTGCAGGGAGAGAGAGAGACGTAAGAGTGCGTAAGAGGATAGACATTAAGGCGCTCGGCCTACAGGGGAGAGCAGCGTCTGGGCTGAGCTCACCTGCCACAGCACACAGGGACCACTCCGCCTGCGGTGGCTGTCTGCTCCCCCCCCGCCAACACGGAGTCATTTTTAGATTTATGCCCCCAAGGGATGCCGCTAATGAATGTTTCTAATCTGGCCCTTTTCTGTTGAGCGCTGGAGCGCTGAGGGTCGGGCGGAGGAATCACAGCTGGGCCTACGTACATTTGTGTAGACACTGCGTGGCTCACCTGCATTAATGTACTGTAGAGGCTGCCGGGAGGACCTGCATCAACTTTGACACTGGTGGATGTGCGTAGTATTAACATTGACACCACTGGAAATATGTGCTTTAAGGTAGACACTGCTGGTTTTGACCTACATTCATGTAGGCTCATCAACTTGTTATTTAATATTTTTTTCAAGGATCGTAGTCTGACTGCCGTCGATTGTACCAGTACACAAAATACCCAACTATTGAGGTCTCTGGTTTAGTCTTGAGATGACAATCCGGTGCAGTGGCAAGTCCTCACCAATAGGGGCAGTGATGCACTGAATTTCAATGCTGGAGATTTAAATGCTTTACTGCTGGAGAGGACAGTGAGGTACATTGTGTTCCAGGTCTTTTGATTAAGAACCGACATCAACACAAGGATGTATAGATATCCTCCTGAACAACCAAAAATCAATGGGAGGGGGGAGGCTGCTACACAAATCAGCCTGAAACAAACCAATTGTATTGTGTCATCTCTGTAATCCGTTGAAGTGGCAAGGGCAATGAAGGTATTAATGAATTTTAAAATCATTTTCTTTTTTAGAGGTTTTTTTTAGGTCTTTGACAGCACTTGAATCAGACTGCATCTCTGCTCAAGTTGTTTTTAGTATTTTTGTTGTTGCTTTTTTTTTTTTTTTGCTTTAGCGTGAACAGCAATTCACACCGAAGTTAGAGAACACCCCCCCCCCCCCAAAAAAAAACCCACTTCACAAAAATGAGCGATTGAAGAGCCTTTTTTGACCGAAGGTCTGCAGAGTGGGTGTCGCGCAGGGACAGGGTTCGGCGGCGGTACCTGATGCCTGGGCGCCGTCTCCGCGACGACGGCCGCGGTGTTCTGAGAGGGGGGGCTAAAGCGCGGCGAGGGGAAATGAAAGAGCGAACGTTTCAATGGGTAGGAACGGGGGGGATTAGGGAAAACAAAGCGCCAGATTATCTTGACGGGCTACAAAAGCTCTGCACACACGCGGCCCCTGGAAGCAGGCTGGCCTGGCAGCCGTTTGGAGAACAGAATACACAAGCAACCGTGTAACACTCTGACAGAGCCCCTTGCCCTCGCTGTGGTTCCCCCCCTTCTCTGTCTGTCAGTTAAAGCTGTTTAAACAGCAGCAGCAGAACAGAACCTGTACAAGAGGAGACCCGTAAGGACTCATGTATTAAGAGACATTATTCATCCCCTGTGGAAATCATGTACAGTTTCAAAAACATCACATTGAGTGAGGGCTAACGAAAAGCTTTGGAGTTTGAAAATATATCTTTTTTGACATCATAGAGTGTTTTGTGTTGATCAGTGGGAAGAAATCCCAATGAAATCCCCATTTTGATTCCAGGAAGTAAGAAAATAAAATGTGAAAAATGCCGAAGGGGCTGAGCCACCAGAACAGCTTCAATGCGCCGTGGCACAGATTCTACAAGTGTCTGGAACTCTATTGGAGGGATGCAACACCTTTCTTCCACAAGGAATTTGCAGAACATTTGGTGTTTTGCTGTTTTGTTGATGGTGGAGGAAAGCGCTGCCTCAGGCGCCGCTCCAGAATCTCCCATAAGTGTTTTAGGATGAGATCTGGTGACTGAGACAGCCATGGCATATGGTTTACATCTTTTTCATGCTCATCAAACCATTCAGTGACCACTCGTGCCCTGTGGGATGGGGGCATTGTCATCCTGGAAGAGACCACTCCCATCAGGATAGAAATGCTTCACCACAGGATGAAGGTGATCACTCAAATGGTTGAGTGGACCTAAACCATGGCAGGAAAAATGCACTCCACACCATAACAGAGCCACCAGAACCCTTAATTTACTCAAGTGTTTCCTTTATTTTGGCAGTTACCTATATAGGCACATTATTCCGTCTGCTCATCATCTCTGTGCAGATTTACTGGTGGGTAAAGAGCAGATCCATAGAGGCAATTACAGCCCTCACTGCAACTCCGTGCAACGCCGACAAGAGGGATTGCGTTTCAGTTCAGCCAGTGCTCCCACCACCATCATTAAAACCAAACCTCTCACCAGAGAGGAGGAGGGAGGGAGGGAGGGAAGGAGGGAGAGACAGAGAGAAAGAGATGAATTGAAAATTATGAAACGATTCATTAGTCAGTCCGAGGAAGGCTTGCAGAAACGGCGTATGCAGCACTGACAAAACAAAAGAGTTCAACGTGACCATCCGTATTAACTGGGGAAAAGAAAACTTTATTGAAAAAAACCCCAACGTTCTGGCTCAGGTCTTCCTGCCTATTTACAGCACACTGACCTTACAGGACACGTAGTTGAGACGTCCGATCACGGGCAACCTATGCTGTCTCAAATCCCTCCATGCGTTTCATGTTAATTCTTGCCCTTGAACAGGTTCTTGCTTTCTGGGTAATGTTGTTCATTTGCTTCTTTTGTTTGTGGCCCTCGAGATCTGTAATGGAACTGCATTAGATTTTTTCAGACAGACCGCAATCTGAAAATTGCCTCATTATTACACCATGGATGTGTGCTTAGGGCTACTGCTAAAATATATTTTAACAATGTGTAAGATCAGGGCAGTGATATTGTGCACATTGCATCAGTTGCAAAGTCCTGGGTCTTTTATCAAGTTTTCTATGCCTTCTCGAATTAAAGTGACTTGTTTTGGAGGTTTTCTTTTTCAGTTTATTTCCTTATTTCCCCCCCCCCCGAGAACCCATGTGCATCATTGTTTGTGACTGCATTTAACGTTTGAATGTGCTGCTTTGTGCCCCTATCCTTTTGTATACATGAATGTCTTTTCTTCTTTTCGTTTGAAAATGTACAATTTTAAAAAGGAAAATGTTTTTAAACATAAATAATAACCAAAAAAAACAAAGCCAATCAATCAATCAATCAATCTTAATTTTTGTATAGCGCCATTTACAAACAGGTTGTCACACAGCACTTCACAGTTGACATTTTCCAGAGGGAATCAAAAAAACAGAAAACCATTAGAGCCAATGTGGAAAACTGGAAAATTATTCCCTGACCCCTTAAAAGGCGGTCGAGATGAACTCCTGGAAGATGGTGGGATGCAGAGAAAAACAAATAGTCCTTGAGGCTCATGAGGCTTAACAGACCACCGGAAGGACAATCTTTTATGAAATGGTGGTTGGTACAACACTGGGCATGCAGCCCTGCTCTTTCTGTCAGTTTTGCCTATTGGGGGCCTGGGCATTACTTTAGAACTACTATAAAGAGCTCTTCCCCTCTCCAGCAAGGCTATGGGCAGCTCCATCTTTTCAGGCACGGTTGAGCGGGGGGTGGGGAGGGGGGCTACATTTTTCATCAGGAATTAACAGTAAATCGAAGAGCAGGGAAAGAAAAGAAGGAGGGGGAGTGAGAGAGAGAGAGAGAGAATGAGGGAGAGTGACAGAAAGAGAGAGGGATGGGAAACAGACAGATGGAGAGAGAGAGAGAGAGAGAGACGAGGGGGTATTTACAGTATTTGTTTGAGATTCTAG
The DNA here is from genome assembly GCA_029706075.1 of Aldrovandia affinis. Lineage (NCBI taxonomy): Eukaryota > Metazoa > Chordata > Actinopteri > Notacanthiformes > Halosauridae > Aldrovandia > Aldrovandia affinis. The sequence goes on along the minus strand of JAINUG010000122.1, from coordinate 2,146,673 downwards.
ACCTGAAAGTCACTCTATCTGTTATTGCGGGATGGTTCCGATTCAGTGATTTTCTGATTGGCCGTAATCCTGCTGTGCTAGCTCGAGGTGAGAGAATGAAGAGCTTAAAGCAAATTCTGAATCTCACTGCAAGGGTCCTCCCTGAATGCTGAAGTGAGGAGATAGAGAGCAGAGCAGCGGATTGAGCGCTGGACTCCAGGCCAAAGGATTGCATGTTGCAGAGTGTGAACAGGGTAAACCTTCTAGGTAGAGCATTTTCTCACATTAAAATACTCCTAAATGTGTGAAATTGGCTTTATAGCTTTATGATGTTATGCTAATGTATTATTGTAAGAAAAATATGTCACCCACATTTCTCTGAACAAGGTATTATTTATTTTTCCTTTCTATACATATATGTATATGTATCTTTTTTATTGTTTGCCAGTTTGCAAATATTTTTTGTTAGATCTCTCTTAAGGTCTAGAAATAAATCGTGTGGAAATCTGATGGGTGTCAGGGGAGCATTTTGGTCCCGTAGTGTATATATTCTTGTTTTCTTAACAGTATACATTGTATTATTTATGACAAGCCGTTTTCATCTGTGTTTAGTTTGGCAGCAGCTGCATGTACGTATGCCTCTATTCTACAGAAGGTATAATGTATAAATAAATAATATATGCCATATATGTGGTTCTGTCTGGCTCGGTAGGTAGAGCATGATGCTGACAGCGCTTAGGCTCTGCCTTCGCATATACTGAAAACCGTATGCATTCACTACTGTAGGTCACTTTGGATAAAAGCGTCTGCTAAATGGCATATGTAATGTTATACACTACCGGTCAAAAGTTTGAGTACACCTGCTGGAAACTAGGTTTATCTCATAATTGACAATGCTTTACACCGTATACATTTCTGTAAATACTTTAAAATGAACACATGTAACAATGAACAAAATGAACATCAAAGAAATGTTCAAGAAAATTATATTGAAAATTGAATCTTGGATTCCTCAAAATAGCCACCCTTAACTTCGGTTAAGTTTCAGCAGGAAATCACCCGATATGTCTTCCCAGCTCTCCTGCAGCAATTCCCAGAGAAACTTGTGGGTTGCTTTGCTTTGACTCTTCTGTCCAGTTTGTCGCATACAATTTCTATGGGATTGAGGTCTGGACACTGGGCAGGCCAGGTCATCAGTTTGAGTTGTCCTTCATGTTCCTCCTTCACCAGGTAGTTCTTGCACAACTTCAAGGTGTGTTTCGGGTCGTTATCTTGCTGAAGAATGAAGGAGTGCCCGATTAGCCATAGTCCAGATGGAAGGTGTACTCCAACTTTTGACCGGTAGTGTATATCACAGTAAACCTGCTCAATTTTTTGTGCCACTTGTGCCGGCCTCAATTGAATCGTCACAACAGACAGGACAGTTTTAAGGAAGCGTGCTTTACAGCTCTTTGATTCCAGTGTCATTTCTCATTTCCTTTGAACGCAACGCACCTTCGCAGGAGGCAGTGGAAGGGAGCTCGCGCATGTTTGAACCGTCGGCCCTGTCTATGAGGAGGCCTCGAATGAGAGAACGTGTTGGCTCGGGGTCGGAACAGCGCGCCGTCTAACCTAGTTCCTCGATTAAAATGTTCTTTCTCTCGAGGCAGTCAGTACTCGGTGCTCCTAGCTGCTGATTGATATTTAATCCTTCAGCAGATTTCTTCAGGGAGGCTCGCAGTGCAGTTTGTTCCCTCGTACCTACAGGTGACTGCCGAAATACAGACGATATTCCCCAAAAAGCGAGGGGGGCTCATTGGAAAGGAAAGGGGAGGGCCGAGCCTATCCGCCGGTACTGGCCGCGCCGCACCCCCACTTTATTTTGAAGTTACCTGTATTTTGTACCCGTCTGGAATTTTGACTTCAGCAGCAGTTATGGTAAAGCATCTCTTAAAACAAGCCAAGGATTCAAACCCAGAACCCCCAGGCTCTGGGCCTGTTTGGCCCTGCTCCCCCTGTTGACTGCCTGTGCTCAGTGCAGAGTTTCCCCAGTGTTAACCCCCTTCCCAGCTGGCTGCTGACACAGCTATAAAAGAGAGCAGAAATCCTCCCCCCTGTGGTGTACAGTCACTCCGTAAATAATGTGACTTTGAATGATTAAACCTCTACCCTCTGGAAGTTGCAAAAATATATATATATTTTAAAATAAATAAATATAAAAGAGGCAGGACAGCTATGAATATTTAAGATGGTAATCGCCGGGTGCTCAGCCTCTGTAAGCGTGTGGGACCTTCTGGGCTCACAGCTTTAGAAGCGCGTAACAAAAAACATTCTGCCGTCGCCGCCTGACACACACAAAAAAAGCGGTGGTGACAGCTGTTTGCGTAGCTGCTCCGGCAACGCTGTTGACACATCAAACCAGAAGGCCTTGAGAACGGCCCGCCCGCCCGCTGCCTCTGACTCCCCGCCCGGCACACGAGACTACAGAGCCAGCCGGGGATAAAGGCTCCTGCGGTGGGCCCAGTGTCCTGTCTTGGGAGGCACGCTCGAACCCGCAAGGCGCTTCACACCGCGCGAGCCAAGACAAGCTCCTTCCCCACAGGGCGACGGTGTGGGAGTGCGTCTCCATCCTGGACGGAGTTGACGGGACGACTTCCTGCGATGAGGCGGCGGATGCGGGCGTGCTCTGCTGGAGTCATGTGATACTGTACACTGGTAACTGCCAAAATAAAGGAAACACCAACATAAAGTGTCTTAATAGACCGATGGGCCACCATGAGCCATAAAAACAGCTGCACCTCGGCAAAGATTCTACAAGCGTCTGGAACTCTATTGGAGGGATGCAACACCGTTCTTTCACAAGTGTTTGTTTGGTTGATGGTGGCAGAAAACGCTGTCTCAGACGCCACACTGGAATCTCCCATAAGTGTTCAATTGGGTTGAGATCTGGCGATTGATATGGACATGGCCAATCCATTCAGTGACCACTTGCCCTGTGGATGGGGGCATTGTCATCTGGAAGAGACCACTCCCATCAGGATAGAAATGCTTCACCACAGGATGAAGGTGATCACTCAGAATGGCTTCATATTTATTGCCATTTACCTTGCCCTCTAAGGGGCAATATCAGATAACACCTGAACAGAGCCTCCAGTACCCTTCATTTACTCAAGTGTTTCCTCTATTTTGGCAGTTACCTGTGTGTCCCGTCACTCCGTGATTCATGCGTGGCTTTTATGTATCGAGCCCGTCGGTCATCGGCCGTTGCCAAGGAGGACGGATGAGAAGAAGACGCATTCCCATTAGAGAGTCACAGTGAGGCTGCTGCTTCTGGAAAGATGTACTCGAAGCAGAGAGAGGGAATACTAATTGGACGCAGGGCCATTGGAACCGGCGCATGCTGGTAGGCGGACAGGGACGCACAGGGAGGGACAGGGTCAGTGTACTTCTATGCTGTTGACTATATGTGGATGGCCCAGACCCAGCTGGTGATTTACTGTAGCCTAATTATCTTACTTAAGTAATTTCCCTCGGGGGGTCAACCCGAAGAGTCTCTTTTCTTAAAGGCATGACTTAAAAGCTCCCTCTCTCGGCATCCAATTTGACGGATCAATAATTCAGCCCTTCCTCCCGTTGACATCGGCGGCGCCCCCGGTTGCCCTGTCGCTGCTCTCGACAGAAGAGCAGGGCGAGGAGCCCCGACCTTTGACCTGCGCGCGGGCTCTCTCTGCTCCCACAGGCCCCGCCCACCGCTCATGAATAATGCATCTGAGACGAGCCTCGCGCACACCTCTGAAATAACTCATCCTGCGCCGCCGCTCTGTGCGCTCAAAGTCTCGAACCCTCGGGTGATTAAAAAAACATCTTGGCAATAGAGAGGGCAGGCTGCTTCGACATGCTTGAGCCCAGTCTACACACTGTCTGTGCCCTGCTTGAACCCAGTCTACACACTGTCTGTGCCCTGCTTGAACCCAGTCTATACACTGTCTGTGCCCTGCTTGAACCCAGTCTACACACTGTCTGTGCCCTGCTTGAACCCAGTCTACACACTGTCTGTGCCCTGCTTGAACCCAGTCTATACACTGTCTGTGCCCTGCTTGAACCCAGTCTACACACTGTCTGTGCCCTGCTTGAGCCCAGTCTACACACTGTCTGTGCCCTGCTTGAGCCCAGTCTACACACTGTCTGTGCCCTGCTTGAGCCCAGTCTACACACTGTCTGTGCCCTGCTTGAGCCCAGTCTACACACTGTCTGTGCCCTGCTTGAACCCAGTCTACACACTGCCTGTGCCCTGCTTGAGCCCAGTCTACACACTGTCTGTGCAATGTTAATTCCTCACTTTTAACCTGCACCCTGCATGTACCCGGACTATGCCCTGTCTCTGTGCCCTGTCTGTACCCCAGCTGTACCCTGCCCGTATGCTGTTTAATACAACCCCCAATCTGGTTCTACTTTTACTCTGCTAGAGTACAGTGTCGGGAGGGAGCGCTGTCTCAACAGCTCTCCACCTGTTTTTTCCGTGAGCTGCGCCCTGGCACCATGTCCGAGACCTGCAGTCTACAGCTTCAGCATTTCAATAGAGGATCAAAGATAATGGCTCATTACAAGGAGACAAATGAGAGTGGCTTCAGCGGAGCTCTGGTTTTCAAAAACACCCCGCCTCCCCCCAACCGCTCGCCCCCTGCCCCGACAACCGCTCACCCCTCTGACCCCTTTGACCTTGTCTCTTTGCAGACCTGACATGTCAGTAAGTAATGTTTAAAAAGCATCGCTGAGAGATATTACTCCCTGGACTAATAGTGCTGATTTCAGGCAATTAAGCAATTTAACAAATGGCCTCCCGCCCCTCTGTTGACAGCCATCAATTTGTTCCAATGGATATCAAATATAATGGCTCCAGTGAAATACAAAAAAAAGTCTGAGAGTGGTTGGAAATGAGCTCTGGCTGATCTCAACATGAGTATAATTGTGTGTCTCTGATATTGAAGTTGGCTTATGAATTATGGAGCTGTCACCTGCCCTCTGGAGATGACCTTTGGATTTATTAAAGATTAATTGCTACATGGCTTGTTCCGTGATGTGTGTGCGCGTGCGTGTGTGTCCGCGTGCGCGTGCGTGTTTGCGTGTGTGTGTGTGTACACGCGTGTGTGTGATGTTCAGGGAGGAAGAGTGTTGCAAGAAGTCTGAACGGTGGGCTGCCTCCACTGATTGGCTGTGGGAATTTCACGCATAACCAGATAACTGCTCTACGATTGCCTGTGGACACCTTTACACATACCAATGTAACTACTCCACAATTAGCTATGGGGCGCTTCATACAGAACCAGGTTACTGGCTGTGTACATTTGACATATGACCAGGTTACTGCTCTACGATTGGCTGTGGGCACTTTACACATAGCAAGGTAATAGCTCTCTTATTGGCTGTGGGTACTTCACACATAGCCAGACAGCTGCACTATGATTGGCTCTGGACAGTTCACAGCTGTGTAGATATCTGGGGTATCATTGGCTAAAGGTGCTTCACACGGCCACGGCTCCAGCTCCGCGGTTGGCTGTGGGGCCCTCTGCAGCCTTTTTGCGCGCTCCTGTTGCAGTATGTGTCTTTAAAGGCTCCTCTTCCTCCTCCCCATTCGTCAAGCCTTCATCAGTTGTCAGGCCACACTCCGATAAATCCGGCATTTATGAGCACTCTGCCCCCTGTGTGTCCCACCTGTCCAGCGAGCAGCTGAGCTCTCTCGCGGCCGACACGACTCTGGCCGTGTAAGCAGCGGGCGAGGGGAGGGACTGACAGCTCGTCGAAGATTCATCGCTCCGCAGTATTATTATTGGGGGCGCTGGGCTGTGGCCAGAGGCGTGCGACCCCCCTTGAACTACTCCAACATGGCCACCCTGACGTCTCCATTCTCCGTACCTTATCGCTGGCCGTCGCTGTCGGCGCACTGTTCGCCAGCGTCTTCCAGAACAGTAACACAGTTACAGCAATCGGCTTCTGGATCGTTATCCGTTCAATGTTTGCCCGTGCTGCTTAGTTCTAATCTACAGTGCGGTGTGCGAATATAATTGGAGCTCGCTGATAAGTGTAACGGTCTCTGTAGGCAGTCGTCTCTGAAGTGCAGCGGAATGGCCTGATCTGTCCACCTGAGCCATCTGAGATTTGGGCTGCCCAGGCTTATTAGTTTAGAGAACAACCCCAGGGGTGTCATGTCAAGAACAGCTCCAGAGACACCCCTGTAAAAATATAATCAAGTAGTGGCATTAATAATGCAGGGCTGAGGTAATGCTGGAGTCCAGATGGACAGGGTGGGCCATTTGTGGTGGGGAGGAAATGGGAGTTTGTGAGGTGGCTCCCAGATGCTTCCGGTGTGATGGCAGGGAGGGATAAATAAATAAACAGCGATCGCAGGGAGGATGGGGGAGGCGTTCGTGAGCCGATCCAACATCTGTCAGAGCAGTAACACGGTGCTTCAGAGAGGCCGGCCTGACGTTCACAGACACACGGTGATGGCGTCGCGAAAGCAGAACCGCGCAGAAAATAAACACTATTGCCTCCCGCGTGGTCCAGTGGTTACAACGTCCGACGCTGGCCACGGAGACCGGGGTTCAATTCCCCGTCTCGCCAAGTGTCGGCTCTGGCCGGGAGTGCCACCAGGGGGCGGCGATTGGCTGTCCGCCCCAGGGAGGGGGGAGGGGAGCCGACGTGACGTTCGCTGTGTATAGAGTGGCCCTGTAGCACCAGGTTACGGTCGACGGACGGCGAGTGCCGTCTCGAAAGAGGCGTCACTTCGCTTCATCACTACCGGTCGCAGGACTACGGCAGCGAACTCACATTACTAGGGGGGGATTGACGTGAAAATAGCGGGTCTAATTGGCTACCAAATTGGGAGAAAATGGGATAAAATCAGAAAAAAATAAATAAAAAAAAAAAAAAAAGAAACACTATTATGCATATTGAGAAATGCATATTTTTATTTATCAATAAAAGGAACCGGCACATAAGTGTTGAGGTAGAGTGTGGGTGTGGGGGGGTGTTGTTAGGGAGGTGTGGTAAGGAGGAATAGACGCTCCCCTCCCCCACCCTCAGCTGGGGCGCCCGTCTCAGGAGCGCCCGTAGATAAATCGCAGCGCCCCCGCTCTCCCCTCCCCCACACTCGCCCCGCCCCCCACCCGACGCTTATCAGCACAGACGAAACAGAGGTGGCTTTCGTTAGGGACGTTGTGATAGGGGCAGGCCCCCGTTTTTTCTGCATCAAGTCGAATGTCCTGTTTAAGAACTCAGAGGACTGACTCACCCCCCCAGCCCCCCCCCCCCCCACCCTCCCTCCCTCGCAACGCCAGTCCTGCCCGTAGAGTGTGCTGGGAGAGATAAGAGTCGTCTGTGCCAAACTCAATCACCGTTCAGCTGTCACAAGGTACCTTTCAACCAGAGGGCATGTTTAGCGCGAGTGGCCCTGATTGCACTAATCTTCACTTCAGGTTGTGGGAAAGGCCTGCGCTTGAAATGTTTATTTTATTTCTTTTCAGCTGTAAAGACGACCATAGCCCTGTGCTTGAGCCAGCCACACCAGGAGGTGGGCAGCAAGCATCGTGTATGCAAAGATTAAGGGGCGGAGAAAGGCACTTTAGGATATTTCACTTTTCAAGAGTCACACCACAATGACTCAGCTGCAGTTAAATCACTCGCCATTGCACTGGAACGATTGAATTGCCCTGCTTTTGCCCCCAGACACAAAATCAATGGGTGTAAAGCAGTGTACAAGTGTGGTGTGTTAACTGTCCATGGCGCCATGCTTGACAAGGTTTTCCTGTGCTCACTAATGTCGGCTGTAAGTGGAGGAGGGGGGGGGACCATTTAGGCCACAGTGTTTTCAAAGATGGAGAACTTACCCTTCAATTGGAATCGCAAGGAGGATGTGCCTTTCCAAGACCGTTGAAAAACGGTGGCTCTGTGTTGCTCAGTAGATAGAGCATGGCGCTTAGGTTGTGGGTCCGATTCCCATTTGGACCACATATACTGAAAAAATGTATGCATTCACTACTGTAAGTCGCTTTTGGATAAAAGCGTCTGCGAAATGGCATATGTTATATGCGAAAAAGAGAACCTTCCGTGAATGGACAACCATTCCTCTGCAGAGGAGAAATTAAAGTCTTTGTACGGTGGTCTTGAGTCTAAGAGTTGTGCTGTTAGAGTCTACGGGGGAATGGTTTGTTTCTTAGATGCTATGTTTTGGAATGTGGTTGGCACTTCAACACCAGATACTAGTGTGACATTGTGGAATGAAGGGGGGAGGTGTGAAGGTTGAACCTCTACTGAAGGCCAATCCTAAATGGAGGAGGTGGGGGATGGTGGGTGGTGGGGAGGGTGAGAGGGCCCTGGGAACGGACAGAAGTAAAAGTTTAACACACCAAAGGGCTTAAGCAGATGACCTAAACATTTTGCCACATCTTCTTCAACACCAGTAGATCAGAATATGTACCCTGACTTTTGACCTCTGACCTCTGACCTCTGACCTTTGGTTTTCTGCAGAGGCTAGCCAGAAAGGCGGAGCAGCTGCAGAAGGAACATCCTTGGCAAGATGGCATTAAGGTAAGACACCTCTCGCTCTATCCCTCTCTTTCTCTCTCTCGTTCTCTATTTATTCCTCCCTTTATCTCTCTATATCCCCCTCTCCCTCTCTACCAGCCAGTGGGGGTAGTTCTCAAATGTCATGGCTTTCTCTGAGACACAGTGGAAAAGCAGGGGCCACAGGAAATAAGGGACACGTTTGAAATGTTGCAGCAAAAGACACAAACCAAAATAACACTCTTGGCATTGAGATACTCCTGGCCAATGTGACAAAAATAATTCACCACTGCAGCTGTCACCAGGCTTTGAGTACAGTTCAATTCCTTGTCAGTCATCACACTGAGATGAAATTCTGCATGACCGATTTACCTGATCTCGAAACACAGCTCATTTCTGCTTTCTGTTGCACATGGTCAGTCTCTGAAGGAACCCATCAAACAGCAAAGGGCAATACAAAGCTCTCTTTGCAGGTAGACCTCACTGTATGAACATATGACATTTAATGGCTGACATTTCAGTAGGAGAATGCTGTGTTTATGTATATGTGAATTTACCTGTGTGCCGCTAGATCTGAACAGTTTTGTGTGTGTGTGTGTGTGTGTGTGTGTGTGTGTGTGTGAGAATGAGTGTGTATGTATGTGTGTGTGTGAATGAGTGTGTGTGTGTGTGTGTGTGTGACTGTGTGCATGCAGGTGTGTGACTCTGTGTGTGACTGTGCTTTGCATTCACCGTGTAAATTTTCCGCAGAGACGCGCTGGTTCGATGGTTAATGAAAGAACCCTTTGAGAACCTCTCTAAATGAATAGGATTTCACAGCTTGGGTTCGAGGGCTATGGGTCCCAGTGCCGTTCTGAAAATTGGAACGTATCAGACTGCTCCGAAAGGTGTGTCTTCAGAATAGGATGAAGCCTAGTCATTCAGAACGCACATCTCTTATTAACCCGCGAGGCTATGGTAAAGACGCATGACTCCACTTCCCCCAGACGCTCAAAGCAGCGATGGCAATCTGATTGGACAAGGCGTCTTGGAGTGAGTTTTAGATAGGCTTCTGATACTGATTGGTGTTTAATCACGTGACGGTGAATGACACGCGTTTCGATCTGCGCAACAGTTTCGTGTTGCATAATCTTAAGAAAATGTCTGCGCTCCTGAGGACACCCTCTGTCAGGCTGCGAAACGTTCCTCACGGCCGAAATGTTCAGCGCAAAGGCAACTCTGATATAGTGCATTTTCCCCACCTATTTTCACTCATATGTACTCTGTCAAAGTGTAAATAACTGTGTCACAGTTGATTTAATATTTCGCTGTGCACTCGTGAAAGATGATAAGCTTTATCCCCCTTGTCGTTGAGGGAAAAGTCGTCATTGTCAGAAGAAAGAAAGATCCTCTCTGCTATGAAGGAGTAAGGATCACACAAATTCTGCACATGTGAAGAACATTTGGATCGCACATGCTTTTGAACATTACAAATGTAATTCACATGCATAACACACATTCACACATGTATACCACACATCTCAACGTGTGTACCACAAATATCCACGTGTACCACAATTCACGTATGTTTACCACACATTTCCACATGTATAGCACACATTGTCACATGTTGTCACGTTGCACGGTATACACCAGTGTTACTGAGGGTTACTGTTTTTCCACCCTCCCTTTACCTGCGAGTCAGGTGTGAAGACACTCTGGCCAATCAATTGCATTAATTATTCAATTAACTACCTGAGAGAAAGGAAAGCCAGGACTGAATTTGGGTTTGTGGGCCAGATTTGAGGAACCCTGGTATACACAATAGAATTATGCTAGTAGGAACATGGTAAGAACAATCACAGTTCGCACAAGAGATCAGTGAAGTAATACAGCGAAAGACATCGTTGTTGGCAGCTGCATACAACAACATATACAACAACAACTGTATATATCTATGTCAACATTAGCTAAGTAAAACTATCGATATCTAGCTAGCTAGCTAGCAATTCCTACTGTACATTTGCACGCAGTCTCCATCCCCATTTGTAATACAAATAAATGATAGTACTATCCTTAACCTTAACATTAACACCACCACCTCCCCCTTTTGATGGTGACAGATTCAGGTACATTACTGGTCAGCTGTCTTCCACTGCCCCAGGACAAGCCACGGTGCCCCCAACCCCCCTGCTCCCTGTCACAGCACCCTGCCAGTAAGAAATCACAGCCCAGATTAGAAAAAATAAAAGGGGGGGCAAACTCTTAAGAATCGATACCTTCCTGCAGCCCAAGAAATTGTTGAAGGGAATTATCATGAATGATCACTAAGCCTCACTCACTGTCAATATTTGTGAAGTCGCTCATGCACAGATTGATCTCAAACGTAATGTAAATAACCCACAGAGATACTTCTCCTCTGTTTATCCATTTATAAATCTGTTTTATGACATCAAGTTGATTTCCTGGATATCTGTGTGTGTGTGTACGTGTGTCTGCGTGTGTGCACGCATGTGCGTGTGTGTGTGTGTGTGTATACATGTGCCTCTGTGTATGTGTATTTGTGTGTGTGTGTGTGTGTGTGTGTGTGTGTGTGTGTGTGTGTGTGTGTGTGTGTGTGTGTATTTACATGTGTATATACATGCGTGTGTGTGGCTTTAAAAAAATTTATCTGCCACAAAGCATTCTGGGATTGCGGCATCAAATTTACTCAATATAAAACGTATAAAATTAAGCAGCTGATGGCTATAAACTAAGGTAGATTAAACACATTTACTTTCAAATGTAACCGTCATAGTTGATTGTAGAGAGATTACGTTTTTTTACCCGTAGATTTATGGATGCAAAATCAAATGAGAAGGATGGTGGTGTCTCTGGGCTAAACTTGTCTCTGATACTGACACTGAATTACAGAGACTACTGTTATTGCTTTGAAAGGATGACTAAAATAACCAATAAGGATCAGTAAAAGTCTCATTTCAGACATTCGGGAAAGCTCTTGGTGATCGTTATATTGGATCATTCTTCATCTTCATCACCTTTGTCTTGGAGGAAGTTTATTTTTATTTTTTTGCTTCTGGTTTCTTTGGAAATTGCACTACAATTTATGTTTCCGTCAACTTCTACTGCTCAAACGGCAATATTGTTTGTGTCAGCCAGGGAACAAGGTGCAAGCTCTGGTGGAGCATTCGATAATTATCTCATATATGATGGACAGAAAGACTGTGCCGGAATCATTATCACACAGGTGACTGCCAAAATAAAGGAAACACTTGGGTAAATGAAGGGTTCTGGCGGCTCTGCTATGGTGTGGGGTGCATTTTCCTGGTATGGCTCAACCCACTCAACCCCTTGAACAGCAATAAATACAAATCCATTCATTCTGTGGTGAAGCATTTCTATGCTGACGGAAGTGGTCTCTTCCAAGATGTCAATGCCCCCACCCACAGGGCGCGAGTGATCACTGAATCATTTCATGAGCATGAAAACGATTCTCTCTCAGTCACCAGATCTCAACCCAATTGAGCACTTATGGGAGATTCTGGAGTGGCGCCTGAGACAGTGTTTTCCACCACCATCAACAAAACACTAAATGATGGAATTTCTTGTTGAAGAATGGTGTTGCATCCCTCCAATAGAGTTCTATAATCTATGCCAAGGCGCATTGAAGCTGTCCTGTTGGCTTGTGGTTGGCCAACGTCCTATTAAGACAGTTTATGTTGGCGTTTCCTTTATTTTGGCAGTTACCTGTATGCTCATGAGCAATTTTGCACTTGACAACCCAGATCACTGCAGTTTTCTGTGAAAGGTTGCCACCAGGGAGTGAACAGAAAGAAATGCTGAGCAGAGAACAAGCTAGAGTTCATGTTTAAGTTCGCTGTGTTGAAGCTGAAGTCCGAAAGCTGCAAGGTAAGTCTGAAACGAGCATGCACGAGACGACTTCCTCAGTTCAGCCAGACCAGCTAGGGCCATCAAGCTGCTGTTAGACTGAAACGATAAAACCAATCAGCTGCTAGCTATTTCTTTTTTTATTAAAAAATGTTGTTTCAGATTATTTATAGTAGCGAATTATAGCCCCTATTTATTTTGATTCGCCCTCTGCCACAAACTCACTGCTCATCCTCCAGGTTAAGCTAATACCGCGAGGCCGGCAAAGTCGGGTTTGGAACTGCAACCACAATAGGCAGCTCACACTCGCAAAGCACCAGTCAATGCGAGTGCGTTAGACGGCTACGCTATCCGAGGCCCTAGCTGTTAGCTATTTCAACTAGTTGCTGTACAATACTGGAGCTATAGCTGCTGCACGCTTCTCCAGCGCAATAACCTCGCACCTCAGCCAGTGGGTGTCAAAGAGAAAATGAGTGGCAGCTCACATCGTCCGCTTTGAAGGGCACTCGTGCTGGCCGTGTGCCCTCCGACACAGCAGAGTCTAGGCATTGCAAATAATTCAGCATGAATACGGGGGAATAAAAACTCAAAAAAAGGCCCAAAAAGTGCTAATGCATGCGCAGCATCTGTGCACTAAATGCAAGATTATCTATTAATCAAGCAACGCGGGCGGGGCTGTCGGTGATACGCGACCACGATCGCGTCAGATGGATTTACGGAGACGCGGCGATAAGCGGTTACCGCTGAGCGGTAAGTGGAAGGATGTTCTGCGCTGGGGCGCTGTGCTGCAGCTCTTTCCTCAACACGTCTGTCAAGCCTGTCGGGTGCAGAGCCCGAAACGATGAAGAACGTAAGAAAAAAAAGAAAGAAAGAAAAAAAAGCTTTCATCCCAAATCTCATGAGCATGATCCCCCTTACTCTTGTTTTATTAAAAAAGAGAAGAAGAAGCAGAAGAAGAGAAACCGCTCGTTGTTTAGCTGCGTACTTAACAGCGCGCTTTTACCCAAGAGCCCAGTTCAAAATGTGCAAACATGGGCTCTCGATGCGTGAATTCCCGTGTACACGCTGAAACCAAGCTGAAACCAAGCTGAAACGAATGGCGCCAGAGGGCTATGCATCGGACTCTTTTATACCTCGTCTTACCATTTAGGCGCTCACCAGGAGCTTGTAAGTATATCACAGCGTGACTACGGATGGGGTTGCTTTCTTGTTCGAAGCCAAAACTCTCTACCACCGTGCTAACGGCGTCCCTGTTTTGAGTTTGAATTCCAGTCTTTTGGCAGTGACGCTCACCATGGCGACGTGTGGCAGAGGTCAGAGCGTGACTGTGTGCTTAGTTTAATTTGGTCCCCCCCTCTGCTGGTGCCGCTTGCTTGGGTCCGCTTGGCTGTGTAATTGAACCTCGGGCCCTGCGTAAGCCATCCGTGGAGTGAGCGTGGTTTCCGCTCTGGCGCTTCGGCGTGATTCTGTGCAGCGTTTCAGATGTGCGATGGCGCGCAGGAGGAGTCTCGTCTCTTACCTCCTGGCCCCTCCCCTCTGCCGCGCCCTAGCCTTCGTTCCTCGTCTGAGGAGGTGAGGTGTTCCCAGAGCCTTACCCTGCCTTTTCAAAAAAAAAAAAAAAAAAAAGCTCCCGTGTTTTTCAAACCCAAGCGGCTGGTATAGAGATGTTATGTGGGATTTGGTGACAGGGCTACCTTCCTTCTGTTCCCTCTCTCCTTTACTGGTGTTTATTTTAAAGTGTGGGTTGTGTGCTTCACTGCAAGGCTTCAGAGACAGGAGTGAGTGGAGCAGTGGCAGTGCTAGTGCTGCTGTGGTTTCATCTCGGTGTGTTGTTGTGGGAATGTGCCGGTGCACTGCAATGTGTGGTCACTTTTTTATTTTTCTCCTTCCTTCGTGTTCTTCCTGTGGCCTCTGTTTCCCCTCCTGTTGCTTTCTCCTTCCATCGCTCATCTCTCTCTCTCTCTCTCTCTCACACATATAACACCCCCTCTGTCTCTGCCTAAATCCCTTTCTCTTTCCCTGTACTGGCTGTCCTCTGTCTAAGGGTGTGTGTCCCCAGTCGTAATGAAAGTAAATGAAGTAATTTGCTTCTCATTTCCAGCCATGTACTGGCTGTCCTCTGTCTAAGGGTGTGTGTGTGTGTGTGTGTGTGTCTGTGTCTCTGTGGTAGTGTACATCCACATGATCAGATAGTGTGTGTGTGTACGCGTGCATGATCGTGTGTGTGTGTGTGTGTGTGTGTGTGTGTCTGTATGTATGGTAGTGTGTGTATGTGTGTGTGTGTGTGTGTGAGATAGAGAGATAGTGTGCGTGCATGTGTGTGTGTGTGTGTGTGTGTGTGTGTGTGTGTGTGTGTGTGTGTGTCTGTGCGTGTATGGAAGGTGTTTGTGCCCTCGCTCTACTAGCGCTTCCTGTTCCACGATCACCTGTCAGCCTCACTCCACTGAGTCAACATTCTAAAGGCTGCGGTGGAAAGAGAAAATGGCGGCAAGAGCGCTTGACCCGAGAAGGGGGGCCGGGCCACTGCTCCTCTCACAGGACCGTTCATTTCTTCCCGTCCTGTGTGTGCGGACGTGGCTGCTGAAGGCTAAATGGCCGCAGCGGATAAACCTCGCCCTGCGATGCGGCGCTGACTAGCGCTACGGCTAACTCCCAACCTCGGCTGGCGGCCAGAGCGGCGAGCGCGCCCTCGGAAAGATCAAATGAGATAATGCGTTCATCGATCGGCCTTTAAACCGGCCGCCTAAGGTCTGCACAATTTAATAAGTGGCGTTTTCCTATTTTTTTGCAGTGTGCGCGTCGGGGGGGGGGGGATATGCATGCACCCCACTGGCTCTTCAGAGCTACGAGTCTCACGGCATCTGACCTTGAGAGGGGCACTGAAGGGCGTGAGCTGGGGTGTCTCTGCCACAGAGAGGAGACGGCGGCGCTGATAGCCACGCTTATCAGCCCCCGGGCACTGATGCGATGAAGCAGCCGCGTCAGAACGCGCCTCGCCGGCACACGCACGCACTCTGGAGCCGCACGCTGACAGTTTCGATAAACATCGAATCTTTCAATACCCCCCACCCCCTAACCGCCCTCAAAATGAGAGAAATTTAAAAAACGGAATAGTTATAAATACAAAAAAAAAAGCATGCAGCAGGTTTTCTGTTTACAATCAGGTACCATCTGCCTGAAATTAGTTTCAGGTTTTAGTTTTTTTTCAGGATCAGCATTATGGAAGATTTGCATGTTAATGCAGAATGGCTTGTTTTATACTCGCATCCGAAATTCTGGGCTGCAGTTCTGCTTCTCCCCGGGAGCCACCAAAGAGAGAGAGAGAGAGTGTCAAAAACTCCTGTTTCCATGGTGATTTCCTGTCTTAGCCGTCTCAACTGAGGGGCGACTCCTGTGTTTGATTCTGCGGTGCGATTCATCCCGTTTTGAAACATTTTTGGTGGTTATTGGGTTATCCCCCGGTGCCTGTCGTAGGGGGCTATCGCAGTGGCACAGGTGCACCTCGCACAAACAACTCTGACAGGTAGATGGCGCTGTCTTCCATCTCCCTGGTCACTTGAGGGGCCTGAGCTGTGTCTGATGGAGGCTGACCCCCAATAACAGCAGGAATGAACTTTGCTCCTACATAGGGCAAGGGCAACGAGGTAATTTGCTAGAACGGGGAACATTTTCAGAGACTGCGGTCTGTTTCTTTGTGTGTGTATGTGTGTGTGTGTGTGTGTGTGTGTGTGTGTGTGTGTGAATGAATATGAACCCTTCTAATAAGGCCATGGCAATGCAAAAGAGTAGGGGTGTTAACCCCGGTGTCCTGGACAAATTCCCTTAAAAACTGTCTCTGTATGCCTGGCCACCTAATCATCTGATTGGCTACACAATCCCCTGCCTTCCCTCCCCACCAGCCTTCACTGCACAAGAGAATCGGGTTCTCAGGTGGCCTACTGTACATGGTTAAACAAAACTTAAATAAAAGCAACACACCTGAGAAATATTACATGTGTGGAGAGTAATTCCAGAGGTGAGGATTCAGCCCTGAAAAGCCCTGTGTGTGTGTGAGTGTGTGTGTGTGTGTGTGTGTGTGTGTGTGTGTGTGTGTGTGTGTGTGTGTGTGTGTGTGTGTGTGTGTGTGTGTGTGTGTGTGTGTGTGTATGTGTGTGAGTGCATGTGAGTGCATGTGTGTGTGTGAGTGCATGTGTGTGTGTGTGTGTGTGTGTGTGTGTGTGTCTGTGTGTGTCTTTAGCAGGCATGTGGAGAGGAGTATGACTTTACTCCCTGTTTCTCTCCCCTCGTTTTTGGTGGGCTGTGCATCAGTTCTCGGCCTTTGTCAGTGTATAACGGGCCGCCCCCCTCGAGCCGAGTTAGCATGCGGGGCGTGGTAAACCGATCTACGGACGTCCCGCGCCTCGCACCCCCGACGCGGTGCGGCCAGAGTTTCCGTTTCCGTTCCGCCCGTCTCCCGGGAAACCGCTGCGTTGAGCGAGGCTGTCACGGTACACTGGCCACAAATGGATTTTAACCCCCCCCCCCCAACCCTTCCTGCGTCACCCCCAACACCCCCACCCCCCCTCCCATGGGATATTTGTGCAAAGATTTAACTGATTTAAAACAAGCAAATCACACAGCCCCCCTCCTCAGCAAAGGCCATTGCTATTCATGGTCCCTTCCACACTAGCCAGGGTCTCCAGCGGCCTCTATAGTAGCTCTCTCTTCCTGGAACGCGGTTGGGTGTTGGGTAGCCTGTCCGTTGCCAGCGTCCAGCGTCCCCCTGCATGGACTGGAGACTGTGACACTTGAGGGCCCCTTCGGTATCTCTAGGGGCCCCGCTTGTGGCCTCGCTGGCCACGGAGGACGGTCTTGCCAGAGTGTGTGGGCCTCGTGGGCACTGCGTAGGAAAGCTCTATTTAAAATTGTAAACACTGCTAGTCACCCTTGACAAGGACATTACTCTGCAAACAAGTGGCGTAATGTGTATTTGTGCAACGCCGGGAATAGGGCGCGAGTGGAGCTCAGAGGACTGCTTATAAAGAATGGCTGTGTGCGTGCAAGCAGGACAGCGGAGTGTGGGTGGGTGTGTGTGTGTGTGTGTACTAGGCGTGATAAAACGAACTGCAAAAGACAATGTAAGGGCGCAACGATTTTAATGATGATTTTGATGATGATGATGATGATGATGATCATCGTGATGAGGAACAGGCTGTTCCAGGGACATCGCTGGCTGTGACGAGGCAGTGTGTGTGTGTGTGTGTTGAGGGATCCAGGGTTCCGGTCCTCTTAGGGCAGTTCTGCGCCAGGCCCGCTTGACTGCTGGAGGTGGGAGGGGGTTACCGACGGCCTGTCTCCAGGGCTCGGCCTGCCCAGATGACCCCCCCAGGCCTGCATAACAGGAGCCGTGGTCCCAGCATACATACTTACACAGAATGACACGGTGTCTGGAGATGGAGGGGTTTCGATCCCCTCTCTCCAGCAGGGGTTCAGAGGATGAGCAACGGAGAGTAAAATCTTATTTCCACTCTTTATTCTTCCCTCCCCCCCACCTCTCTCTCACTATCTCTCTCTCTCACTATCTCGTTTCTGTCTCTCTGTTTTAATCAGCCGTGAAAACGGTTTGAAAATATCACATTCGTGGCAAATACCGCAAATGAAACTTAATGTTAATGCGCTGTTAATAATTTATTGGAGTTGATTTCATTTGCCTTTATTATTATGACAGGTAATGAATCGCTGTTGGGGGGGGGGGGCGGGGTGCGTGCGCTGTGTTAAACAGTTAAAAAAAATAGTAATAATGATCTTGGAAAGAGGAGAGAGGAAAAAACATTTTGTGTTTTGAAATTCTCTCCTCTTTAAATGCGTTTTGTGAGAACACTCATTTGACTGACAGTTTAATTAGATTATGACTGCATGCTCTTTGGGCGCGGGGCTTCGTACACCAGGCGGGGCCATTTTGTGTGTCAGAGAGAGGAGCCACTCTATTCTGAAGGGGGTGTGAGAGGGCTGCCAGTGTTGGTGGGTGGAGTGCTGGTATTATAGGCCCGGCAGTTTTTAAACAATTATTATTTACTTTATTTTTTGGTTTCAGATTTTTCCCAGTTTCCCTCCCAATTGTAGCCTCTTTTCATGTCAACTATCCCCCCTCATACTGTGCGCTTGCTGCCGTAGCTCTGGGACCGGCAGTGTCAAAGGCGTTGAACCGCCTCCTCCGAGACCACACTCGCCAAGCCGTCGACCTTAACTCCGGTACACACAGAGTCATTCTTGTACACGGCGAGCTCATGCCGGCTTCCCTCCCCCCTCTCACAGGGTGGACAGCCAATCACCGCCCCCAATGGGACTCCTGGCCACAGTCGGGCTGGCGTAGCCTGGGCTCGAACCCTGACTGAAATGGGCAACCTGCACTCCGGGAGAGTGCCTTTACCCTTTCTCCACCCAGGGGCCACCGGCAGTTTTGATTTTAGATTTTTCCCGGTTTCACTCCTGTTTGGATTAGAGACTTAATGTGAAAGGGATTATGTTTGGACGAGGGTCAGGGGTCAGAGCGAATAGGATTAGCGCGCTCCTAATTTGGGCTTGTGATCTGGATACAATGGCCTGTGATTCGTCAGCGTCAAGGTTACTGAATGCCTGGTTGCAAGAGTCCTGCATTAAATACAAATACACTGTAGTATACTGCGCAGTGCTGAGATCCATCGATGGGAGACTGAGAAACAATGACACCTAAGAGATGGGTGGAGCTACAATTAACTGTCAATCTGACAGACTTGGTTGAACCAATTGAAAGCTGTTGCTCTTTACAACGGAACACAATGATTGGTTCAAATCAGTTAGAGTTACAGGTGGTATTTCCGTAGCTCCACCTGTTATTGGACACCTCATCTTATCCACCTATCGCTACTGAGATCCTGATCATGTGATAATAATTTAATAACAGTCTCATTATTATCCCTTATTATTATATCCCTGGCCCCTGATCGTGTGCACGTGGACAGCCTGAGGCAGAGTTGTATCGCTCTGTTGTACACGCCGTGTAGTGTGGCGCTCTCAGGGGTCCTCTTGACTGGCAGGCCGCTTGTGCGCGTGGCCCTGCCCCCACTGCCCTCTCGTCAGAAGAGGAAAAGCCATTATGCCTCCTCCAGATCCATCGGGAGATGGTTGTTTTTGTATATTTTTTTCCCTTTTGCGGATTATTAACTTCGTAAGTAGTAAACAGCCTCTCGTGCGCCCACATGCTCTGGGTTGTGCTGGTTGGGAGGCGGGGTGGGGGGCGTTCGGCAGGGTCGTGAGCCCCGCGCTGCGTACGCCGGCGTCGTCGTCCGCGGGAGGGGCGAGCTCCGCTCTGTGGGACAGCCATCACGCCTGTGTGCCGTCGCGCGACATTCATTATTTGTTTGGCGGGAGACCTGACGTGGGCCGGCTTACTGCGACATTGCTCATATCGTTTAACACACAAATCCTGCTGGATTTCTCCAGAGCAGTTGGGATGAAATAGTATTTCTTTCTCTCTCTCTCTCTCTCTCTCTCCCTCTCTCTCACTCTTGCTCTTGCTCTCTCTCTCTCTCTCTCTCTCTCTCTCACTCTTGCTCTTGCTCTCTCTCTCTCTCTCTCTCTCTCTCTCTCACTCTTGCTCTCACTCTCGCCATCTCTCTATCTCTGTCTCTGTCTCTGTCTCTCTCTTGCTCTCTCCATCTCTCTCTCTCTGTCTCTGTCTTTCTCTCGCTCTCTCCATCTCTCTCTCTCTGTCTCTCTCTCCCTCTTGCTCTCTCCATCTCTGTCTCTGTCTCTGTCTTTGTCTCGCTCTCGCTCTCTCCATCTCTCTATCTCTGTCTCTCTCTTGCTCTTGCTCTCTCCATCTCTCTCTCTCTCTCGTTCTTGCTCTCTCCATCTCTCTCCATCTCTCTATCTCTGTCTCTCTCTCGCTCTTGCTCTCTCCATCTCTCTCTCTCTCGTTCTTGCTCTCTCCATCTCTCTCTCTCTCTCTCTCTGTCTCTCTCTCTCTCTGACAGCCATTGTGTCACATTATTAGCCCTTTACACACCTTACCCAACCATGTGACTATACAGGTAACTGCCAAAATAAAGGAAACAGACTTCCATACCAACACCACCTTTGCCACTGTTCGTCGTGAAACATCAGCAAGTTGAGCGGTCTTTGTCACTGAAGCTCCTGCCAAACGCGCCAAAACAATCAAGTCACTGAGACCTCTTCTTCTAGCCATGGTAGCCAAAATAATGGCCATTTTTATACATGACCCGATTGAGGATCGTAACTTGGCGAGTACATTGGCCCGGTTTCAGGAGAGCTCCACTGTGCAGCCCATGTAAGAGAGCCCCAGCTGTTCTGTCACCCACAGTCTGTCCCCGACCTGTCCCGGGGTGACAGGCAGGAGGAGCCCCCCCCTCTCTCTTTCACCCCCTCTATAGTGGCACACTTTACCTGATTATTTTTAATTAGGCAGAATTTTAAATGGGTGCAGTACCACGAGTGTCCACCAGTTGGCACCGGATAGGCCCGGCCCTCCCCTTTCCCAGCTGGGAGTCTCCTAACCCGGTCCATGCCCCTTTGAGTGTCCGAGTTATCAAAGTTATTTTGGCAGTTACCTGTATATGATAGGTGGTAGGATTGATCATTGAATACTGTGCCAGCATCATCAACATAAGTTTGTTTCAGACATGGATTTTGACTCCATTTGAGGTGAACTGTCTTGTTTGTGGGTCCAATCGCAGTGTCTCACCTGGTATTTGACCCTGTGACCCCCCAGTGGGCCCCATCCCACTGCTTCATTAGCACCTGCGTCCTGCGCTCGGCGTATTTCCAGCCCTTAGTGTCGTGCAAATGAAAAGCGATTACCTGCTGTTAAGGCGTGAAGTCTTTACCTGCTCGCAAGCAATAAGCAGACGTATTTGTAACCATTTGGCGTTGCGCACACGGGTATTACAGTCGTTGTGTGCGATTACAGCTTTGTGCTGCGCACTATTTTTCATAATCTCATTAATGTTGTTCGCGTAGTGGCGCGGCTGTGCAGCGGCTTCACGCGGGCCAAAAGAACGTTGTCTTCCTCTGTCCCCGAGGAGATTTAACAGGATGGACCCCTCTGAGTCCAGTGGTACTGACCCATGTGGAAACACATCTAGCATTGGGGTATCCCAGCTATGAAGCCAGTACTGACAAAGGAACCATATCCAAAGGATTCAAGGCTGCTCATTTCTCTGTACCTGTGTGTGTGTGTCTGTCTGTGTGTCTGTGTGTGTATGTATGTATGTATGTATGTGTGTGTGTGTATGTATGTATGTATGTGTGCGTGCGTGTACGTGCGTGTGTGTGTATGTATGTGTGTGTGTGTGTGTGTGTGTGTGTGTGTGAGTCTGTGTTTGTGTGTGTGTGTGTGTTTGTCTGTTTTCGCATCGGTATGTCTGCCTGAGTGCATGTGTGCAAGTGAGTATCTGCGTGTGCGCGTGTGCTTCCTGGTAAAAGAGAGAGAGAGAGAGAGATGCTAACAGCTTTGTAAGATCGTTTGATCATTTCTGCTGAGTTGGCTGCTGCTGCTGCTGCTGGTGGAGGAGGTGGGAGCCAGTCCAGGCGCACGCTGTCATAGCAGCTCTGCTGGGCCTCTGGTCATCCCCCGAGCGAAGGCCTCACACTCTCCCGCCAACCTCTAAAGCAGACCCGTCCCGACTGTAGCGCCACTGTCCTGCCGTTACACAAAGGAAAGAAGAGCGCGTTCGGTCCAGAGCGTCGCGGGGACGTTTCAGGAAAACACTCTGTGTGCACTGCTCTGGATTTCTCCCATTGGCTTAGCAGCAGAATCCCATTGTGTTGCGCGCAGCAGTGGCAATCGTGGTGAACGCAATGCAGCCGAATTGAACATTTTTTCTAACAAGACTGTGGAGCCATGGCGATTGCCAGTGTGCTTAGTGATAAGCTAATTACTGCTGTAAATCAAGTGTACACAGAATTAAAGAACATTCAGGTTAAGAATGCCAGTCCCACTTTACGTTAATTGGCCCCAGTACCTGTGTAATTACAGTGTAAGTTGTAAACTTTCTAAATAAGTTTTATGTATGCATTGTTAAATAGCACTCGCGGTCGTGAAAGCGATTGTTTCAAGTGGTGTTCCTAAACCCGATTTGACCACAGCGATAAATCACCACAATCTCAACGATAGTGCTAGCTAACTTAATTCATTCTCTTCGCTCTCACAATCACGATAGAGCTGTAGTTAACATTCAAATATTAACTACAGCTTTTATTATAACTACTATGTAACAGTGTATGTACAGTAATAACACACTCACCATGAGTAATTACTGTGTAATTACAATTTAATTAAGTGGCCTAATGTCAAAAAAAGCTAAATGCAGTGCAAGCGTTCCTTTTCACACACCTAATCTTCACTCAACTCACACACTGCACCACACATTTATTTGACTCATCCTATCCTTATACACTGTTTGTAAACAACCAACAGACACACACACATACACGCACACACACACTACTACACACTCCACATTGTCCCCAATCCATATTGCCATCCAGATATAAATGTTTTATCCACGGCGACCGGGGTTCGATTCCCATCGCGCCAGAGTCAGCTCTGGCCGGGAGTGCCACTGGGGCAGCAGTTGGCTGTCCGCCCCAGGGAGGGGGGAGGGAAGCCGACACAGTTCGCTGCGCACAGGAATGGTTCTGGGGTGCCGGAATTACAGTCAACAGCAGGACAAGTGCTGTCTCAGAGGAGGCAGCGCTTCACCATTGTCACTGCCGGTCACAGGGCTACGGCAGCGACCTAGGAGGGAGGGGATTGAACTAAGCACAGCAGGAGTAATTGGCTACCAAATTGGGAGAAAAACGGGGTAAAATCTAAAAAAAATTAAATAAAATGTTTTACCATAGGATGAAGGTAATCACTCAGAAAGGACACGTCAGGATTTGTATTTATTGGTGTTTACCTTGCCCTCTAAGGGGTTAAGTGGACCTTAACCCTTTAATAGTCTCACCTAGAAAAAAAACAATGGCAAAAGACACAATGTACTCTCCCAAATGCTTGAGCAGACCACTAAAGGGTTAATCGTGGCAGGAAAATGCATCCCACACCATAACAGAGTCGCCAGTGTCCCTCATTTACTCAAGTGTTTCCTTTATGTTGGCAGTTACCTGTGTATATAATTACGTGTATAATATACACAGTATTTCTAAGAGGAAGTCAGGCTCCTGGTACAGGAAGTGGGTCTTGTCCAGATCCCGTTCCCAGCCGCGGGAGCGACGGCAGACGAAGGTCTCCCCAAAGCTGCAGGAGACCCGCTAATGACCCGTCTCCTACCTGCACGGGGCCCATCTGCTCCACGGAGTCTGCAGGGCGCTCGCCGCCGTAATCCCCTCGCCTCAGACGCGAACAGATCCAGGGTCCGCACGGGGGCCGGATCGCACAGCCGCGCGCCCGGCCCCGCCGCTCCTGTTATTGTGCCAGCGCTAGCCGGGTCGGCCTATCTGTAGCATTAGCGCCATTTTCTATTACAATCATCCGATGATTTAAGGTGCACATCCACTGGAATGAAATGATGTGTGAAATAGACATTAAAGTGTTTTATCGCTCCTTATTTCTCAAGGTCATCAGCCCGTCCCCGAGCGGCGTGTCACGCGATCGCTTCGGAATCCTCCTCGGTTACCGCGACACAAACCAACGGCTTCGCCTTCAAATGGGTCTGCTTTCCAGCAGAACGCAATCATGTGTGTTTTTATCTTAATCTACACACATTAGACGTAACGCCTGCGTCTTCAGGTCCCCGGTCACGTGTGGCCTCGCGTGTCGGATGCGTTATAAAAACACACGAGAAGAGCCTTGGACACGTTCTCCAGACTCGTTTGCGAAGCGGTGCTTCGACGCAATGTTGTTTTACTTTTTTTTTTTTTTTTTTTCTCCACGCAAAAGAGATGTCTAATGTGTATAGATGAAGATTTTCTATTTTATTTTAACAACTGCAAATGTACATGTCTGATTGTTAATGTAGTCTCAAGGCGTTATATTCAAAAAGCGTATTTGTAGACTGTTCCTATGGCAAGATTTTGTGAATGGAATAAAAATATATATATATTTGTCAGAATTTCATAAAATGAGAGATGTTTTCTGGTAAGATGCAGTACATGTGATTTCGCTGGAGCACCATCGTTGATTATGGAAAGACAGGCGGTTAGACAACGAGTGCAGGAGAACAGAGACACCGTTGCAGGGTCAGTGAACATCCAGGACTGAAGGGGGCAGCAGTGAGGCAGGAGAATGTAACTTTGCTGTGTACAGGGACCAGTCGAAGTTCCATATCATGGAGTCCACCATGGACTTGTTTGTGGTTGTGGCCTTTGGTCTTGAAAACTGTGCTTTGCCTTGCTTTTGCTTATGGTCCTGACCCCAGATCCCTTGGTTTTGATATTGGCTACTGTGGCCTCAAGCTCCTCTGAACAATCGGGCATACTAACCATCAAAAGCGAAACTCAAACAATACCTGAGACCATTTTTAATTTCCCCCTGGCATCGTGGTGATATCGGCCTTGTGAGCCAAGTCCTGCTCATGCACTGTATTCTATCTTCTGTAGGCAAAACAATGTTGAGGTTAATTTTCTGTGATTATTCGAATCTTCTCTTAAACGTACGGTTCTAAAACATGCACTTGTCTTAAAGTGTGTATGTGTCCTCTTTTTGTAGAGTTGCGCCCGCTGCCAGACTCTCTGCTGCTCTGTGGGCTGGTAGTAAACCTGACATGTGGGATTTATTTCATTTGTGGATGAAATAAGAGAACTGGGCTCAGTGTAAATATCTTTCTCCCTTTTGTACTGTAGATGTTTGCAATACTGTACTAAGCTTTTTCATCATAGAATTGGATTGTTGAAATGGAACACGTGTATTCATACAAATACAAGGGCACTTGTGTGTGCGCGTGTGTACGTGCGTGTGCGGGTGGTGTGTGTGTGTGTGTGTGTGTGTGCGTGTGTGTGTGTGTGTGTGTGTGTGTGTGTGTGTGTGTGTGTGCGCGTGTGAGAGAGATAGAGAGAGAGAGAGAGAGAGAGAGAGAGAGAAGATCACTTTATGAATTTGCTCACTATAGCAAGATCACTTTGTGAATTTGCATTTAGCGTTTCACTCTATCATTTGAGGTGGTGAAGGGGTTGGGGGGAGGTTGGGTGCGGGCGGGGTTGGGGGGCGACGGTGGAGGGGAGGACTAAATATACAAAAAAATCATAGAGAGAAGGCGAGAAAAGGAGGGAGATTGAAAAAGAGGAAGAGAAAGACATGTACTTTGCAGTTCCATTGGAATGCATTGCAGCATCTGCTGTGAATTCGAAATGCATTAGTGCTAATAGCACTGCCATTAAGGGAGCGAGAGGTTCTCTCTACAGATGGGTTGCTATGGAGGTTCGAGTATAGATGAAGAGAGGGAGAGAGGTAGAGTCCAAGAGTGAGGGAGCCATCTTCTAGGCCATTTACTGTAATCATCGCTCTGTAATCAATCAATCCTTTCATCGTCAGGCAAGAAGGGTTGTGCGAGTGTCTGGCTCTCTGGCTATGTGTGTGTGTGTGTGTGTGTGTGTGTGAGAGAGAGAGTGTGTGAGAGAGAGTGTATGTGAATGTGTGTGTGTGTGTGTGTGTGTCGTCTGTCTTTGTCTGTGTTTGTGTGTGTGTGTGTATTAGTGAGGTAGAGAGAGAGAGAGAGAGTGAGTGAGTGAGTGAGTGAGTGAGAGAGAGAGAGAGAGAGAGAGAGACAGGGAGAGAGAAAGAGTGTGAGAGAGAGAAAGGAAAAGTCTGTTGTACTCAGCTTATTGCAGTATCTAATGGATGGAATTCTCACCATGTTTATTTATAATTGAGGAGCCAGAAAGCAGCTTTTTATTTTCTCGCTTGGGGTCTTTTTCATCAGTGTTTAGAAATGCTCCTCTGACACTGGCACAGGCTTGCGCTCAAGCGAACCGCTGTTGTAACAGTGGCCCCTTGTGGTGCGGGTTGGGATCGCAACATTTTTATGTTTTTGTTTTTTTTCCCTCCCCCATCGCCATGGTTCTTGGATGTGTCAGGCTTAATCATCATCCCTCGATTTAAGATAATTAGCCCTTCAAAGAAAATTAGGGCTCATCATCTCCCACCCCTTTTAGGACAGTCACCACAGTGTCTTCCCGCAACAGTTGATGTTCGTATTCTATTAGCTATTGAAAGCATTAGTCATCGATAGATTGTTTTAAAGTTTTCAAAGGACATGAAAATCAAATGAGACTTGTCTTGATGGCCGTTTTGTCTGTCTCAATCCCCCCCCAAAAAGAACCCCCCATTCTCCTCAGCAGAGTGACTGGATATTCTAAATCTGGGAGATATGACATGGTTTCCTTCTGACTGAAAGGGCCACAGTCTTTCCTCCGTTTCATCACCGTGACCTTAATGACAGGACTTCATTGTATTCTGCTGGTGTCCTTTGTGCTTCCGCACGTCGATTAATTACACTGAGCTCTGATATGCCGTTTGGGCTCCCCGTCTGATTGGGTCTCCGGGAGACGGATCAGAGGCGGAGGCATCAGAGAGGCGCAATCTTTACCCGCGGACTCTGTGTCCCGGACACGCAGGCTGCAGTCATTTGCTTGTTTTGTCTTCATCTGAACTGACATCTGAAGCTTGTTTTTTTTGTGTCTTGCTTTTTTTCGCATTGAATTGCATTTGAATCACTTTTAATGGCGTTATGTATTCAGCACTGCTGTAGATGCCTTTGATATGGGTGAAAACACACACTCACAAATTCACACACACACACACACACACACACACACACACACACACACACACACATACACACACACACTCAAACACAAATGAACACACACACTCACACACACACACACACATTCACACGAACAAACACATACACACACAAGACAAACACACAAACACACACACACACACACACACACATACCCACTCACACACAAACGAACACACACACAGAGACAAACACACACTAACACACACATATTCACACACACACACACGTATTCACACGAACAAACACATACACACACACAAACAAACACACACACACACACACTCACAAACATATACTCACACACAAACACACACATACGTACACACACACACACACACACACACACACACACACGCACACAGACTGAACTAAGCCGGAGTATAATGGAGAACACTCAGAATGCAACTGGTGTTCCTAATCTCGCCCCCTCTCCCTCTCGCGGCTATCGGAGCCTCTGCACTGCGTTTAGTCCCATCGTTTCTGCAGGTAGCCTTCCGTGGACACAGCTCTTTACGCCAGAGAGGACAGGAATGCAGCAGCAGTTTAGGAAGGAAACTTTTCCCCTGTTTTCTTTATTTATCCATCTTCACGGAGAGAATAATTTTACCCCTCTTCGATCCTTTGATTTACTATGATTTACATTATTATAATTCTGATGGTAATTCTTAGTATTACTATTATTATTATTATTATCATTTTGTCTGATGCTTATTCCAAGACACTGTCATCGTTATGAAAAATTGCCTTGCTTTCAGTCAGACCTATGTTTATACCAAATAGCACACACAGCTCCCTGGCTGGGTCACCTCGCCTGCCATTAAGATAATTGCATTCAGGATGAAGCACAAACAACTCCTTACCATGTAATTATCCGCGAGAAAAGACGGTAATGATAGCTGTCGATGACGGCGAGAATAACATTTTTTAATGCACGCCGGCGGCGTCGATAAGTCGATAAGCGCACACACCCGGCTCGCGATGTGAAAACGAGCCGCTTATACATTCTTTATGAAAAAAGTGTGGGATTTGGAATGTTCGGGGAGCCAGCAGCGGCAGCAGAGGCAGCAGATGCCTGGCGACTAATGGAAAAAAACATAAACAGGTCTTATCGCAGATAGGGGGGCGACGGGACTCTCTTCCATCTGTTTGCCATTGGAGGGGGAGGAGAAATAGAGGGAGAGGGGGCAGGGGGAGGGAGGGAGGAGGGGGGGTTTAACGCAGCATACAATTTAGCCAGGCAGTATCCCTATCGAGCGTATCTGATGGCGCCGTCTCCTCACCCCGTAGGGTGCATTCGGCCCGTTAAAACTGAGCACCTTGCAGCACGGACGGACGGACGGATGGTCGCAAAATAAACACTGAAATCGACGGGCCATTACCCCTTTGCTGTGTGACCGCACGTGGTCCGCAGGGGCAGCGGGATGCTGGGCGGGGTTGGTCAGGGCGCGTGGGCGTGCTTGCATCCGCGTGTGCTGTGTGTTGGGTTGTTCATTCGCCTTGTTGTGGTGTTCACCCTTGTATGAAGAACACTGTTGTTTCCTGGTATTATTTAGTTCTGCACGATAGAAATGCTGCACATACATGAGGTGCATACAGGTAACTGCCGAAATAAAGGAAACACCAACATAAAGTGTCTTAATAGGGTGTTGGGCCACCATGAGCCTCCAGAACAGCTTCAATGCACCTTGGCATT
The DNA here is from genome assembly GCA_029706075.1 of Aldrovandia affinis. Classification (NCBI taxonomy): domain Eukaryota; kingdom Metazoa; phylum Chordata; class Actinopteri; order Notacanthiformes; family Halosauridae; genus Aldrovandia; species Aldrovandia affinis. Next base: position 2,117,807 of record JAINUG010000122.1, on the reverse strand, counting down.
GATTCTACAAGTGTCTGGAACTCTGTTGAAGGGATGCAACACCATTGTAACATGAGAAAATCCATCATTTGGTGCTTTTTGGGAGTCTCAGGTCAGGCTAACTATCCTTTTCTAACTGCATAAAAGGTCATTTACTTCAGTTTCTACAACAAAAAACACATCTTTAAAACATCCTTAATGAGGCATATCATAAGTCAGATTTATAACTGCATGTAGTGTATAGACACATATATATTGAATTTAAAACACCAGGTCATATTTTGGGGGTTTGTTTTGGAGACCAGAGCAGTGGACTAGAGTTCAGTAGGCCGACTGCTGACAAAACAATACATACAAAACAATTCCAGAAAATGTAATATTTGGAATAAGTATCACCTGCAACATTGAGCAATCATATAGATGTTTTTATTTATTTATTTATTGGAAGATCATTTCAGTGGATGAATTTGACGGTTTATTTTTATTAAAATCATGTGCAGCCCCAACATGTTCTAGTAACTCTAAAGATAGCCTAAGTGAAACATTCCGTCTTAAAGTATTGGCAATTAATTTATTAATGAAACAAGGAAACGAGCAGTCATGACTAAAGGAAAGGACAGCCGCCCCCCCCCCCCCTTCCAGTGTCTGCAGCTGTACTCCGCTTGCTGCCACGCTTATTATGTGGTTTCCTTGGTGACCCACCCGTCTTGTAATTTTAGTTCCTTGATTGCAGGCCTGGCTCTAATTTGCCAAAACGGCGTTGTTCAAGGTAGCGATGATTCTTCTGCCCGCTCTCTCTCTCTCCCTCTCCCTCTCTCCTCTCTCTCTCTCTCTCTCTCTCTCTCCCTCTCTCTCTCTCTCTCTCCCTCTCCCTCTTCCTCTCCCTCTCTCTCTCTCTCCTCCCTCTCACTTTCTCTCTCTCTCTCTCTCAATGTCTCTCTCTCTCTCTCTCCCTTTCTCTCTCCCTCTCACTTTCTCTCTCTCTCTCTCCCTCCCTTTCTCTCTCCCTCTTGCTTTTCTCTCTCTCTCTCTCTCCCCCTCTCTCTCTCTCTCTCTCTCTCCCTCTCTCTCTATGTCTCTCTCTCTCTCTCTTATCCTTTCTCTGCTGCCCTCTTGAAGAGTGTGAAATGGTCTGGCACGCTGTGGAAGTTTCTCAACCTGCAGTCATATCAGCGGCTCCTTCGAGGTGGCCCGCAGAGGGAGAAATAGAAAATGGCGGGCTGATATTCTCCAGTGCAGCTGGTCAGAGGAGGACAAACATTCACTGTTACACAACACGTTCACTGTTACACAACGATAAGATGAATAGAGGCAGAAGCGAGCGTTCCGCTGTGTCCGGAGTCACTTTGTGCTTGCATCGCATTACATTACCGTTATTATACAGCTGGATATTTTACTGAAGCATTTCAGGTTAAGTACCTCGCTTAAGGGTACAACAGCTGTGCCCCACCTGGGAATTGAACCTGCAACCTTTGTGTTATGAGCCCAGCTCCCGAACCGTGATACCACACTGCCACACTGGTTGCATCAGTGCGAGCGGATCGTCCACATGATGCTGGGGGAGGGGGGACGGGTGGGGGGCTGGTGAGGGGGTACAGGGAGTGTGTGTGTGTGTGTGCGTGTGCGTGTGTGTGTGTGTGTGTGTGGGGGTGCTGTAATCAGCTCCTGCAGTGAGAGGCGGCAGAGCGAGCGATCCGCGCGCTGAAGAGTTAATGTGCTCTCCGTGTCTGAGCCCTCTCTATTGATCCCCTCTGCCCTGCTGCAGATGGAAATCGATGGCTCTGGAGCTCCGTCTCCGTGTGATTTCATGACACGCCCAACGTCGATGAAAGGTGTATTAAAAGATGCACTGCACCTTAGACTTGGGCAGAGGGTGAGCAGAGGGGGGGGTCGCGTTCTGTGTAGGGTCGAAACCCACGCAGCCGCAACCGAGAGGGCCGAATATCAGTCATGAAATACGCTTTATTCTGTGGATTCGCCGGCGTTTCTGGAGTCACCTCCAGGCTTGCAAATTTCAGAGGCCGGTGACGGCGGGCTGATTATGGAAGCGCTGATTTTTGCGCCCGAGTGTTTTGGCTGCCGTCGCTGTTCTCCGACTCATCTTCTCGGTGTAAAGACTCGCAATTTAAAGACGTACGCGTGCGTTTCTCAGTCCCTCGTGAGGCCTGTCTGCAGCTGATGCCTGTCTCTGCTCTCTCCTCTCGACTCTCCCTCCTTCTCTCTCTCTCTCTCTCTCTCTCCCTGAAAGGTTTAGCGCCTCCGTTCCCGGCCGGCCATTCGAATTTGCACAAACAACGCGGCCCGCGGAACAACGAGGGGCCTAATAGAAATGATTACAGGGTGTTAAATTACAGTGTTGCCAGGGGCTCTGTGCTGATTGCTGATTGGCTGTGCCAGATCAGACAGGAGTTGATGGCGGGGAGGGGCGCCCTGGAGAAGACCACTGCTGACACAATCACCTCCGCTTGTGTTAAAGTCGGCCAGTGTTTAACCAACAAGCGTCGAAGTGGGAAAACTCAGATAAAACCACTCCGCCATCCCCAGTCACCGCGTCCGCCCCCTGGTCTGGCCCCTCGAAGGCGGCGTGGGGTTTTCTCCAGGCCGCTGCGCAGCGCAGCGCCGCTCCGCTCCCGAGACATGCTCTGAAGGCGCCGCTCTGTCACGGTTTACTCGCCGCGCGAATGCGCCAGCGCTCGGCGCATTGGCGTGAGGCTCAACGCCCGCGGGATTGGCGTGAGGCTCCACGCCGCGCTCTGGGCTCTGTGTCGGGGCTCAGTCCTCTCCACAGGGCTGGCTGTTGCTTTGGAGAGGTGGGGGGGGGAGAAGAAAACCTCCCCACTGGTTTGAGAAAGTGCCCCCCCCTCCCATGAGGGCTGAGGTCATGTGACTCTGACAGCCCGTGAATAGCCATTTAGCAGTTTTATCCAAAGCGACTTACAGTGAATGGTATATGTGGCCCCAGTGGGATCCCACGTCTGTAACCGGGGAATGAGGGCGAGACTGTCTGTCCTGTCTGTCTACCCTATTTGAGGGTTCTGTATCATAAGCACTACAACTAGGCAGATGAGCAAACCAATACAGAGCAACAAGTAGACGCACGCGCACACACCCGGTGCTGGTTTTGGGCAGGGCAGTGCTGCTTCGGGGCTGCAGTGCTGTGGCATTGGGCGGAATGAGGGCCGATTGGGCCTGGAGGAGCCAGCACCATTAAAAACTTCTTCTGCTGTAACATCGTGACAGAGACCTTTCAGTGGTGCCACCCCAACGCTTTTTCCAGCTTCTCACAAGCTTAAGCAGGTGCCACTTCACAATGGGAAATGTGCATATTTCTCTTGCAGGAAAAAAAGGGTAATTTGCTGAATGTAAATTGGAAAGATTATTTTGCGTTTCTGTCATTACCACCCGCCATTACTGTAGCTGCTTATTTTGTGTGTGTGTAAGTAACACGGATGAATTGAAACTGCTTGTTATTATAAAAAGGTACGAATGTTAACACTGCGGTAATGCAGTTCAGTAAACGGCGAAGCTTCAAATTCGCGAGCGCGCTAACAATCCTCCGGTTAGAATGGGGGGGTCGAGGGCCGAGGGCCGGGTTGACCTGGAGCCGTGTCCGGTTCGGCCCCGCGCTTCACAGGGACGGGGGCAGGGCGAGGGCCGGTTTAATGAGGCCTGCCGTCAGGGTCCGAGGAGCAGCTGTCACCCTCCTGTCCTCCAGCCACACTGCTGAGCCCCGGTGCACCTGGCCTGGCGCCCTCCTGACAGCAGGGGGCGATGTAGGCCATTGACCAGCAGCTCGTTCACTCACTCGCACCTCAGCGGGGGGGCCCCAGTAGTGAGAGTTTAATTAAGAGCAGGTGTTTTCGGGACATTGGCGCGTCTTCGTGGCAGAGGGACGGACTTGATCCATCGGTGAACGAGAGAGGGCTGGTGGAACATCCTCCGCCGTCCTTCCAAACCCCCCCGCAACAAAAAGCCCAACGCATCCATCTCTATCCCCATAAACACACTCAGGTGCATGGGAGCAACGAGGTTCGATTCGGCAGGAAACAAAACAGACACGTTTACCCGCCGGTGCGGAGAGACGGGAGGCAGAGAATTCCATTTCCATTATCGGGGGAGGGGGAAAACCACCAAAGAAAACGAACGCTGTAAATGGAATCAAGCAAGGCCTCACTGATTACATGATCGTGTTATTGTCATTTCACATTCGTTTTATTTGTCTTATTTTGTGTTAAACCAGCACTTGCCTGCCTCCCCTGCTCCATCAGATAGCGCCCTCTGCATTATGCTTGTTTCAAAGGTGTTAATTTGCGTGTGTGGCGGGCGAGATAGCGCGTCGGATAGGTCTTTATCGGTCGCCGTGTCCAGGCGGGGAGCGATGGTATCGGGGTGAAAGCGCCCTCTCCTCAAAGGAAAGCTGTCAGGGAACAAAGGAGGGAGGGGGGCGGAGGGGGGTTAGCCATTGAGGTGATACATTACCCAGAACGGAGCGGGACAAAAGCCACCTCCTCTTATCTGTGATTGTAATATTCTAAGGTTGATTTTTATTTCCTTGTTTGAAGGGTGAGGGATCTGTCAGCCCCCCAACATGCTGAGATGGAGACAGAGACAGACTTAAGATTAAACCTCTCACCTTATAGCCCATATCCTTGTCTCACTACCACTGTCATATCCTGTTGTTATACCCCATCACCTCATCTAACTACCCCATCACCCCTCTCTCTCTCCTCCATCACCTCCTCTCTCTCTACCCCATCACCCCCTCTCTTTCTCCCCATCACCTCCTCTCTCTCTCCTCTATCACCCCATCACCTCCTCTCTCTCCCCCATCACCTCCTCTCTCTCTCTCCTCCATCACCTCATCTAACTACCCCATCACCTCATCTAACTACCCCATCACCCCCTCTCTCTCTCTACCCCATCACCCCCTCATCACCTCCTCTCTCTCTCCTCCATCACCTCCTCTCTCTCTCCTCCATCACCCCCTCTCTCTCTCACCCCATCACCCCCTCTCTCTCCTCCATCACCTCCATCACCTCCTCTCTCTCTCCCCCATCACCCCCTCTCTCTCCCCCCATCATCTCCTCTCTCTCCCCCATCACCTCCTCTCTCTCTCCCCATCACCTCCTCTCTCTCCCCATCACCCCCTCTCTCAATTCACCCCCTCTCTCTCCTCCATCACCCCCTCTCTCTCTCCCCAATCACCCCCTCTCATGATCTCCTCCAGCGTGTGGACGGTGCGCACGCAGCCCGTTGCTTAAGAGCAGAGGCGAGCCCCGCTCTGGCTCATAAACTCTGGCGGGAGACTCGGTGGAGGCGAGCCCTGTGCAGCCGCCATTAGCGTGTGACCACGCCGTGTAGCCCGGGCAGCTCGGCAGGTGTACTCTCTCATTCCCTTTCTTCTCACTGCGCTCTTTTATAGCCCGCGTCATTCCGTGTGCGTTGGCAGCAAGCGCAGAAAGAGACGCGGAAACAAAAGTCATGCTTCTTAAAAGAAATAAGTATGTTCCCACATGCAATCAAAAGATAAGGCCCTTTTCTGGCAGGAAATGCAATTTATCAGCGCTGCTGTCAATATTTTTTAAATCCCCTCCGCACACACACTTGCTGTTGCATGCACATTAAATCAGCGTTGCCTAGTTTATGGCGAATGCTTAACAATGGCCCCCCTGAAGAAATGACATGGAGCATCAGTACACTAGATTAGAAAGAGATTACAGTAATGCACAGGTTTTAAACGGCCACGGGGACTTCACGATGTTGCATCGCAGTCATTATAATTAAATGTAACCTCGTGAAGGAATACGACATATTCCAAATGAAAGTGTAATTGGTGGACTATGGTTGAAAAATGGCGACAAAAAATAAAGGTAATAATGGTTCGCAATGATTATTATTGGAGATACTGGCCTCCAGCTCAGTGGACACTATTCGTGGGGACGTACAGTCCTCAGACAGAGAGGCTCATAATCCCGGCTGCTATTCCTGATAATATCCAGGCTTTAGGAGTTTAAGGGCGTGGAGGTAGGGTCTGTCTGCACCGCCACACTGCACACAATGCCAGGTACCAAATGAATCCTTTTTTTTTTTTTTTCTGCCCCTCTGTCTGTCTGCTCATGTCTCTCTCTCTCTTTTTCTCCCTCTCTCGCTCTCTCTGTATCTTTCTCGGTCGCTCCTTTCTTCCTATCAGTCTGTCTGCAGCTTCCTGTCTTCCACGGGCGCTTTGAAGTTAATGAGCAAAGAGAAAAAAAAGAAAGCGAGAGAGAGAGTTGGGGGGTGGGGGGGTGGGGGGTGGGGGTTGGGGAGCCCCTTGTTGCATTTTTTTTGCAGGGGCGTCGTCTCGGAGCCGAACGCAGGGGCCGGCATCGCGGTCTGCACGGAGAATTCAATTTCCATTTGGGTTTTTGGCCAATTTGCATCGCGGGTCTTAGCGTTTCACCCGAGCACGCATCCGTTCATCGGCGCGCATCGTGAACGTGGGTGCGGTTCATCTGCGGTCGTGAAGCCGACCGTTTTGAGTGCCCTTTTTTTCTTATTTGTTTTTATCTTTTAAAAGGCTGCAGCCTCGATAAACAGCCACCGGGGGTGTTCTGCCCACGAATGCTAATGAACGGATCGTGTCCTCCAGCACCCACAATGCACTCTGCTGGCTGACAGCCGTTAGCCGTTAGTGTCCTTTCTTGCGCTGCCACAAGACTGTTATTCGCATTCACCGTGGTCATCCCAGGCTCACTCGCCAGGAGTAAATGCAATTTTTTAGTAAAGGACGGTATCAAGCGTATACATACCACAGACCCCCCCCATGTAAATCACACCGTAGCTCTCTGGGGCCCCCCCCCTGCTGCCCAACTCCCCCAGAGGACTCAGGTGGGGGAATACTGCAACGCCGTTTCTCTCTAAAGAACACTTTATTTGTGTCTCTCCACTCTCCACTCAAAGTGTTTATTTATCTGTTGACTTCTTGCCAGCCCTTTGTCGTTGCTGACTCCAGTCTATCAGTGGGTGCAGCTAATACACTTGGATGTAGACGGGGAGAGCCCAGTCTGAGTGAACACCAAAGCACCTTATATATATATATATATACAGGTAACTGCCAAAATAAAGTAAACACTTGAGTAAATTAGGTATACAAACTATATTGAAAGCAGGTGCTTCCACACAGGTGTGGTTCCTAATTCAGCAATTAACATCCCATCATGCTTAGGGTCATGTATAAACATGCTGGGCAAGCCCAGTTGCCCATTGTTTTGGCCTAGAAGAAGAGATTAGAAGAAAGAGGGAGAGAGAGAGAGACAGAGACAAGAAAGAGAGTGGGAGAGGGAGAGAGAGAGACAGACAGAGAGAGAGCAAGACAGAGAAAGAGACTGAGAGAGAGAGAGAGGGAGAGAGAGAGAGAGAGAGAGAGAGAGACAAGAAAGAGAGTGGGAGATGGAGAGAGAGAGACAGACAGAGAGAGAGCGAGACAGAGAAAGAGACTGAGAGATCGAGAGAGAGAAAGGCAGGGAGAGAGAGAGAGAGATAGAGACAAGAAAGAGAGTGGGAGATGGAGAGAAGAAAGAGAGACAGACAGAGAGAGAGCGAGGACAGAGAAAGAGAGTGAGAGATAGAGAGAGAGAAAGAGGGAGAGAGGGCACGCTGCTGACGATCCGCATTACTGCCGCAGCACCACCCGCAGAAGTCAGGTTTGGGGTAACCTCTCTCAGCCGGCAGAATGGCCAATCACACTTTCCTTTCTTTTTTTCCCCCCTAAACCTTCACCCCGGCCAATCAGCAGAGTAGAAGCGTCTCAGTCTAATTGGCCTGTGAGTGCTGTAATGATGATCATCAGACGAACGCTGCTATTGTGTTTGATGTAACGTCAGGTTCCATTAAGCTCCCGGGTTGCCTGTGGAGCTTGCCTGGGTTTCTGTCTGCTGAGGGGCTGGGGTGCCTTTTTTTTTGGAGGGGTGCAGTCTGTGCCTGCCTGGGTGCTCTGGCGCTGAGGGGTAGTGTTGGGGTGGGGGGGTGAGGTGTGGGGGTGGGGTCCCGTTCCCTCCCAGCCAGGTAGTCCTTCATTGTGACGAGGCACCAAACGAGGCCCCCCCTCCCCTCCCCGACCCCCCCTTTCGTAATTATAAACTAATTAGCAGCTGCCCAGAAGAGATATGGATATGACTCTAATCTGTCTCCAGAAGTGACAAAGTAAAGGGCTTGTTTCAGATTTAAATGTCAAGCTGTCTCACCCCATCTTGAGAAAGCACACACTGCTCAGCTGCCTGCAGGTGGAGCTTTCTGCAGGTTCCTGTGGGGGGGGTAGGGGGAGGGGGAGTACAGATACGCCGTATTAAAGTAGATGAAAAGAGAAAAAGAAGATACTTTTTTCAGACTTTTCTGACTGGCAGGAAAGATAGGCATGGCGTTCAGAGCTGCGGAATGAGGAACGATTGCTGCTGGTTGAAATATTTATTTACGTGCTTTTCGGCGAGAGATAAATGGAGTTGTTTAGTCTAATTCGCCTCCTTCCAGACACGCGCATTTCATAGTGCGGCCCGCACAGAGGACATCAGGGGGGAGGGGCCTGCGTGGGGCTGTTTCATGTGAAAAGGCCAATTTTTTTGTGTTTATGAGTTTATCACTGATGGATATGCTCTGTCTGGTCTATATCGTTGTGTTCCTGTTAATCGTTTCCTGCTCTGTCCGCGGTGTCTGTGCACCTGTCCCTGTATTACTTAATTAATGGGCTGTGCCTGCAGGCCGAGGGTGCGGAGATAAGTGATAGCCAATTAGGAGGCCAGGCTGCTGCTGTTGCTCATGTGTGCAGACTGCTCTGTTCTGGACCCACCAGAACCCAACAGAGACCACCTCGCTCACGATCACAGGGATGGGGAGGGGGGCAGGTGTGTGGAGGAATGTGCAGAGTGAGGGTGTATGTGAGTGTATATGTGTGTGTGTAAGAGTGCGTGCATGTGTGGGTGTGTGTGTATGAGGGTGTGTTTGTGTAAGAGGGTGTGTGTGTGTGAGGGTGTGTGTATGAGAGTATGTGTTTGTTTGTTTGTGTGTGTGGGTGTGTGTGTGTATGAGGGTGTGTTTGTGTAAGAGGGTGTTTGTGTGTGTGTGTGTGTGTGTGTGAGGGTGTGTGTATGAGAGTATGTGTTTGTTTGTGTGTGTGTGTGTGTGGGTGTGAGGGTATGTGTGTATGTGTGTGTTTGTGTGTGTATGGGGGATGTGTGTGCGGATGTGTGGAAAAAGGTACCCCTATTTTTTGCTGTTTGTGCTCATCAGCGTAACGTTCAAAATCGTTCGTGGGGCCCATCCACACACTAGAAGAGCACCTTAACCTTTTGTTTGATTCGATTGTTTCTGCTCTAAATAAATTATTTAAAAAATTTTACTTACAGATTTTATTGTATATTTTTTTTGGGGGGGCGATTGGGAGGGCTGCCATCCCTGCCTCCAGCACCCCAGGTTCTGTTTCAGCGGGCTGTGACAGACCTGGCAGCGGAGAGGGAATAGCGGCATGCTCTCGGGCAGCAGTCATTAAGCTGGCGTGGCGTTAAGCGCGCTCTCAGGGACTTCCTCATCACCAGGGCCCAACGGGTGACTCTCAATGAGGAAGTGCAGAATGATCATTGGTAAAAACACTTGAAGGGATGGAGAGGGTGCCGTCTGTCCCATCATGCACCTGTGTTCGGGGGATGGGGTTTCAGGGGGGGGTTGGCGGCTCTGGATCTGGCCCTTGGCTGTGACTGGCTTCAGTTGACGTCTATAGCCATGGGGGGAAGGGGGGTGGGGGGGTAGGAGGATGACAGAACATCTCTGACAGACATGTTTGTGCAGATTTTTGTGAGCCCATGTTTGTGTTCGATGCCGATTGGTCAGGGGCCTGACCAGAGCTTCTGCCCTGGTTTGGCTCATTTCTGGTTGAGGTATGGGTGCATATCCACGGTTAGAAAGAAAACTGTGGTTCTGTGTGACTCAGTAGGTAGAGCATGGCGCTGTCGATGCTTAGGTTGTGGGTTCGATTCCCACTGGGACCGTATGTAGTGAAAAATGTGTGCATTAACTAGTGTAAGTCACTCTGGATAAAAGCGTCTGCTAAATGGCATATATTATAATGTATGGATTATTCATGTGTTTTATTTGTAGATATGTTCTTTATTTCTCTTATCAGTCAGACGTGTTTAATTTGTGTCCTTCAAAAAGGACTTACTGCTGTGCAAGTCTGTCGAATTTCAGTGGTCTTAAATTGAGCAAACAGGTCAGGCTTCAGCTGCGTTTCAGCATTAATTCAAATGTTATATTTTTAGGCCTGGATGGCAAGGAACATAACGTTTTGTTTTTGAATCCTATTCTCGATAAGAACACTGACACATTCCCTCATGTGTTTGAAAAGCAAATGCAATTAACCTAAGTCTCCAAATGGATGCAAGTGGATCACAGTACAGCATTTACTCAAAATAATTACTGTTTCTATACCGACTGCAATAACACTTTACTGCGAGTGACCTTTTGGTGCCCTTTGACCTTTTGCTCACCTGACATTTGGAAGAGACTGGTCCAGTTTTTGGAGAGTTGGAGCAGTCTCGTAAGAGTTTTTCCTGTCTTAGGGTCTTCATCACACGTCTTCACAACTGACTTCTCATTTAAAAGACAAAGTGCAAAGTGTCTCTGCCCACGGCTGAGATTACAAACTTTGAAGGGCCTAGGGGGAAGTGGCTTCTGAAGGTGACTTTGGGTACACACTGTTATCCTGTCTATCTATGGCCAGCGGTGCGTGTTTGTTCGAGGGGAGTATCGGCACACTCCCAGTCGATCGGGGGACCAGGGGCGGCGGACTCTATACCTGTGGACACGGGGCGTATGGGATCATTTCTGAGGCACTGCAAAAAATGTACGAAGCTCGAATGTACACGAGTTGTAATTATGTTGCAACACTGCAGCAAATCGGAAGGACAGCGTCAGAGGGCAGAACAGAGGGAGATGGACAGAGTGAACGATGTGGGGGGAGAGAGAAAGAGGGAGTGGGGGAGAGAGTGAGAGAGAGAGAGAGAGAGAGAAAAAAAGAGAGAGCTGGAGAAAGCAAAGCAACATTGTCATTTAGAGCGGAGGTGAGTGTTTCTATGGCAACAAGAGAGTGCCCTGCACTGTGGCTGCTAAAAGATGGAACCGGGGGAGCGATGGAACCGGGGCGGACCCGCTGAATTCCTCAAAAGTTCACGCTCTTTTCTTCTTCTTCTTTTTCTTCCCCCCCTTAAGAGTTGAGTAGGTCTAATAAAGCTACAGTCAATTAAGTCAAGCGTGCGAAACCGAGGAGCACCCTCAGGCTTCGCCTTAGCCGGTTAGCCGTAGAAATGTGTGAGAGAAAGGCTTTCGAATAAGTGGGCCTTCTCGTCTGTCTAGTGAATACATGAAGAGACAGCGCCAGACCATTCCCACTGGTTTTATTCTCTTCACATCGTCGCCAGAGACAGATAGCGAGGGAGGGAGAGGGAACGAGAGCAAAGCAGAGCTATGCAGAGAAATGGACAGAGGGGGGGAGGAGCGAAGGAGCGCTGGAGGGAGAGAGGGATGGAGATCTAGAGAGAAAGTGAGGGAGTGAAGGGGACCTAGAGGTGGAAGATAGCAGGAGAGCGAGGGACAGGGAAGAGAAGCTGGAGGCAGAAGGAGAGATGGAGAGGGGGATATGAAAGGGGAGCTGGAGGGAGAGAGAGATAGCAGGAAGAGAGGGGGACAGGGAATGAGGGCTAAGTGGGGGAGAGAGATTGGAGGCAACGGCGGGGCCTTTAATACGTGAAGCGGTCCTGGCTCTGGGCGCGATGCGAGGGGCACAGAGAGGGGCCCCATTGGCCCCCGAGACGGGCGCGGCGCGGTGCCGACTCCACTGGGCTGAATCCTAATCTGTCCCCTCTGAAGCATCGAGACAGGCCGGGTTCTCCCTCCGTTCGGCTCATTTTTCCGTGATCTTCGCCAGTCCTTGGTGGGGATTGGTGGGGGAGTCATTTCTGTACGTGATATTGGCAGGGTCCGGTTTGGAGCCTGCTGGAAGGAATGCCTGTTCATTTATCCAGTTTAAGACGTGCCCCCCAAGGTGCAGAGCGCGGAGATGACCCTGTGGCACTGTGCCTCACTTCCTCGTTAGCCTGTGTTTTGGCCCTCGTGCTATAGAATCGGGTTGGCGTTGACCAAAGAGAACTGTAATGTATTCCTGATTGTCTGTGCTATGACATGTGAAATGTTAAATGGCATGTACAACAAAGGCACACACACACACACACACGTATATGTTCATACACACTCAGACACACGTACACATACACACATACATACATGCTCATACACACACACATTTTCACACGCACACTCACACAGACATGTTCACACACTCCAACACATACACACATACCCACACACACATACACGCTCATACACACACATTCTGATGCACGTAGACACATACACACACACAAACACACACACAGACACACAAGGTCACACACATTCTCACACATACACATTCACAGGTGCGTATTGCATGTTTTCGTGTGCATGAACAGGTACATACACATGTTTTTGAGCTACATCTAAAACACAAGCTCATACTGTACCTTTCCCCAGCACAGTACGCCAAACCCTGGCCCAAGGTCATGAGCAAAACGGACCAATTGAAAGAGGTTTATATAGTCAACCCAAGAACTGACCCTTGACAAAATGTATTAAGGGTTTTTGGATTAAGGGCACGGTTAGCTGATCCTGGATCAGCGTTTAGGGGTGAGAGGGAGAATGTGGGAGAGGACTTAGATAGTGGAGGTGGCGGTGGACCGGGGTTAAAGCGGACGGCACAGTGCGGGGGAAAAAGGGGGCGAAGATTAGGACAATCAACAACGAATGACCAGAAGACAAGCAAGCTTCTCTTGTTCTCCGCCTTCACCCGAAGATGCCCCGCCCCCAGCCCGGGCCTGGGCGTGTGGGGGGGCGTGGCCGTGGGCGGGACCCGCAGCAGAGGCGTGAAACAACGCTTTAAACCCCAGTGCAGTGCGCTCTCACTTGGTATGACTGGAAGGTGTATAAATAACGGTGGTTAGACACCATGCTCCGGTGGGCGCTCTTTATAAATAGCTCTTCCATTAAGCTCCGTTTCCAGGCGGCGCGGGCAGGCGGACAGGAGCCGCGACGCGCACCGCGCTCTGCCGACGAGCGGCCGCTGAGATAAGTGATTGCCAATTAGCGGACCGGGCTGTTGCTGTTGTTGTTGTTGCTGCGGCTGATGATGTCGTCGCCGTGCGCACACTGATCGGCTGCGCAGGAGAGCCGGGGAGGTGTTTCAGCGCAGCCTCTCCCTGTCGGGGTCGGCCTGCGCGTCCGTCTGTCTGTCAGCGGGCCTGACCGTCTGTCTGTCTGCCTGTCTGTCTGTCTGTCACCCCCCATCTACCTGCCAGTCCATGTGTTTGTCTGTTAGTCCATCTGTCTGTCTGTCTGTCTGTCTGTATGTCAGACCATCTGTCTGTCAGTCTATGTGTTTGTCTGTTAGTCCATCCGTCTGTCTGTCCATATGCTTGTCTGTCAGCCCATCTACCTGTATGGACATCTTTCGGTCTGTCCCAGTTTGTCTTTCTCTATCCCAGTTCGTCTTTCTCTCAGCTTTCACAGTGCACCCAACTGGCTGTTCAGCTGTGCGTGTGCGTGCGTGCGTGCGTGCGTGTGTGTGTCTACGTGTGCTCGTGTGTTATTCTTTCACAAGGTCACCCCGCACCCAGGTGACACTTCTCCTCATAAATGCGGCTGGGATGTGATTCTCATCTCAGCGATCGGTCACCGCGCGTCCGCGGGCCTGTGTCCTGCCGTGTATATACATTATCATAACATTCATATGAATGAGCCGGCGTAACGGAAACCACTCCACAAAGTCACAAAGCGCGGGGGCGCGGAGCGGCGCGCCGGGGTTTCGGGGGTTAAAACGACCGCAGCTCCCTCGTCACGCGGCCGTCGTCCGTTTGATCCGCGCCGCGGCGATCGCCGCCCTCTCAAGGGGCCCTCTCTCGTCCTAAGGCTTTGGCGCGTAACTTATAAGGCCGCGATAAAGTTCAGTTGCAAGACTGATCACAGCCAGGGCGTTCCTTTATTTATCTCTTTCCTTCAAGGTTGATCTGTCGGGAACACTGCCCTCCCGCTTCACTCGGCAGATTAACCTCCCTCCCCGGCCACCCTCGCCCAGATCTGTCATCTCCCTTTTGTCTTCCGTACTTTTGACAAAACGGCACAAAAACCGAGACAACAAGTACGGGAGGTGGGGGCCGGGCGGGGCTCCAGAGGTCACCTCAGACCAGGAGGAGGAGCAGGGAAACAAACGCACGGCGCTCGGCCAGAGAGGATTTATGTAAGCGCTCGCGTCCGTTTAGTCGAGCTCCATCCCGTATCACTGGAGCGCCCTCCCTCTCCGTCTCCACGGGAACACTGACGGACCTGGCATTTGGGCCGCCGTCTCAGCGTCAGGTGACGGGCCGGGTGTGCGGTCCAGGAGAGCGTGACAGGAGCGTCTCGGGTGGGTTTCGCTCGAGGCCTCAAACCGAAAAGGAGGAAGCCTCCTGCCCTTCACCTCTCCCGCGCGTTCGCTTCTTGAAGCTCGCTGACGCTCACGCACGCGAAGGACGTTGGAAGGAGCCGAAAGGGGCCTCGGTTCCTTCTTTAGTTTTGCGCACAGCGCCCGGAAGGGCTGATTATGTATGAATATCATTATGTAATATTATTATGTATTATATATGGCCCACTGCTGATTATGTCAATGGTCTCCGTTCTTTAGGAGCGATGGCGAGAGCACCTTATATAACCGTACGCGCGGCAGTGTAGTATAATGGTTCAGGAACTGGGCTTGTAACGCTAAGATTGCAGGTTCAATTCCCAGGTGGGGACACAGCCGTTGTACCCTTGAGTAAAGGTACTTAACCTGAATTGCTCCAGTAAAACATCCGGCTGTATAAATGGATTGTATGGAAAGATAAAACTGTGTAAGTCGCTCTGGATAAAAGCATCTACTAAATGTGAGAAATGTGACAATGTGCTTCAAGGCCACCTCTAAAAGGAAACAAAGTCAGAAAGAGCAAAAGTACAGAGCACTTATCAATCTGCTTCACGCGGATCCGTGCGTCTACTTAGCGTGTGCTTCGAATGTTCAGGAATCATTGAGTAGGATGTGCACCCTGCTAAGCCCAAAGTCAAAAAGAACAAAATGTGGAATTAAAGATTTAAAACAGTGTATATTTGAAGCATGGTTAGACACTATATATGCTTAGCCTGTTAGAACATTTTTATTTCGGTTTGACTTGGATGCCTTTTTTCAAGGGAATTAAAAATAGAAGCAGTTGAAATATCTCATCTCAACTGTCCGTGGTATCAATTTCTAGATTGTCTTTGGTCCAAACCAGGTGAGACCCCACACCACACTGTTAAATGTTAGGATCTGTTTCTCCTTCCTCCTGAATATCCTCCGCTATCATGTTGGCTTTCTCTTTCTTCTCCACCACACCACCCCACCAAGATCAGGAGCTGATTTTTTTGGGGTTGTTTTTCTGGTGGAGTGTTTAAAGATCAGGAGCAGTTTCTTTTGGGGTTATGTTTTTGGTTGAGTGATGAGGAGCAGTGATCGGCTGTGGCCCCTGTGAGCCGGTGGGAGCGCAGGTAGAGCTCTGGTCCTGCGCTTCATTAAACATGTGCTTAACCCTTACCCTCTCGCTCCCGCCGAGACCCGGGGCCAGCCGCACCAGATGGCCACTAATTGGGAAGCAGACAGGCCTACCTACCTGGGGGGCTATGGGAGGTGGCCTGGATGTCCAAGGATACCCTCTGTGTGCACACTTCTGTGTGTGTGTGTGTGTGTGTGTGGTGGGGGCCGTGTGTGTGTGTGTGTGTGTGTGTGTGAGTGGGTGGGTGGGAGGTGTGTTTATGTGCAAGCATGTGCTTGTGTGTGTGTATGTTTGTGTGCATGCATGTGCGTGTGTGTGCGTGTGTAAGTCCACGTCCTTGTGCATGCATGTGTGTGCTTGTGCTTGTGTGTGTGTGTGTGTGTGTGTGTGTGTGTGCGCGTGTGTGTGTCCTGTGCATGCATGCGTGTAAGTCCATGTACGTGCGTGTGTCCTGGTGCATGCGTGCGCGCGTGCTTGTGCGTGTGTGTCCTTGTGCATGCATGCATGTGTGTCCTTGTGCATGCGTGCGTGCTTGTGTGTGTGTGGAAATGTGCGAGTCCGAGATTTGGCTAAGCCTCGAGGCTGGACCTGATCTCTATGTTCCCGTGTTAAAAGAAGCTCGATTTGCGCATGCCAAGAAGGGGGTTAACATTAAGCGCAAAAACCTTTCATCTCACTCTCCCTCATCAAAGCAGTGCATTCTGGGTCATTTTGATGTAGGAGCTCAGAGGGGGCCTGAGAAAAGTCCACGGAGAAACAGGACTCTCAACTCAAAGTGTCGCTCCGCTTTATTGCAGATTATTTTTATGTATTTCTGATTCGTAAATGTGTATCCCCACGGAAGCGGTTTGATGTCATTTGAGTGACTGACACATTTAGTGTTACCTGAGCAACCCACAGCTTCACACAGCCGACATCCCATAAAAAACTGTCCTCATGACCAGCCACTGCCAACACTGCCAATGTTCAATACCCCCCACCCTGCCACGCTCAGGTGAATTGATTGTGAGGGGCAGGCCACAAACAGCACCTCGATGTGGGTTCTGTCCTATCCGTCAACACAGAACCCGGCTCCTTCAGCATGAGAGCACTTTGTAGTGCCCTGACAGAAAAGACTAAATGTATGGCCAGTCTAAACGTACAGAGAGAAGGTGAGGCGCATACATCACGCTGTTGCTCTGGGGCGGGGAGGTGGGGAGCGGAAAGGACACCATCAATCCTGCCATTTTTCCACGGAACGCCGTCCACAGCCAGAGGGCCAGTCTCAGTGCAGAGCGAGAGCTATTTTCAGAGCTATGCGGACAACCCCATACCCCCTCCCCACCCCCTCCTCTGTCTCAGGGAATCATAGCCTGTGGCCCAGCTTCCCATGAAAGTACTGAAGAGTGTTGGGGGTGGGGGGTGGGGGGTCGTGAAAATGGGACAGTGAAAAAAACGCAATGGCTGATGCCCTGGACTGGGATGAAACCATGCTGACAGGCCTTCAGTGATGTCTGAAGATCTGTTTTCTGCCAGTTACTGTTTTTGATTCGCTCTTTGTGAAGTATGGCACCATATACCCGAGTCTGGCTCGATTGCTATCATTTTATTTTTATTTTGCTTTCCTTAGTATGTTTTAATCCCTTATAGGCTCCGGAACTTAGTTGACATAGACTTTAGAAATGAGTCTCACAGTGCTGTAGATGGCACGTGATTGAAGTCTATTCAGTGTTACCACAAAGCACAGAGTTACTGTACAGCATGACTAATTTAAGATGACTGAATAATTCAAGATGACTGATTAATTTAAGATGACTGACTAACTGAAGATGACTGGCTAATTTGAAATGACTCATTTAAGTCAGCATTATGTTTTTTGAGTCATGCCTCTTTTCATTTCGCTTTATTCCTGTTTTGCATTCTCGCGTTCATGGCTTTTTGTGTGCTTGTTTGTGTGTGTGTTCGGGTGTTTTGAAAAGCAAAATGCAGAAAGCAGACAGGGTATTTAGCCCCTGGAGCATCTCCACCTGCGATCGCTCTGTGAGCCGACAACGGTGTGGTCAGGGAGAGACGCCGAGCCCACCGCGCAGAAGGGCCCCTCCAACCTGAGACCACAGGAGGTGTCATCTTCACAAGGGCATTATCCTCAAAACGCCGCGCGTCTCGCTATCGTCTAGGCGATAAGGGGTGAAAAAAAGAGAGCATTGAAGCGTTGCTATTTCTCCCGCTCAAGGGCGCCGTCACCGTGCGAGCACTCGAGCCGGCCCTCCACCACCGCCGGCGCAGAGAGGCCGGGTGAGTGGCCCTCCAGCGGGATAACTGCGCCCGCGCGGATCCGCCGAACCATCCTGAGAGCGCCGCCGCGCGGAGGCAACCCGCCCTCGCCGCTTCTGCTTTCAGAGCGTGACCGACGCCGCCTGAGTGAAGGAGGGGGCGGTGGGGGCGGTGGGGGAGGCGTTCGGGGCCGCCTCACGCCGCCGGTGCCCTTGAGGAGCGCGCGTCCTTGTCTCAGAGAGAATAATAACGAGGCAGGTCCCGGGGAGGGCCTCGCGCCGCAGCAAAATTAGCATTAGCGTTAGCGGTCCGTAGCGCAGAACCCGCGCCGCTCTGACCGCCAGGCCCACCGCTGCGCCCGAGATAACGGGGTGCTTTTTGTTGGGGGCGGCGCGGTTTAAAGGAGGGGACAGGAAGGAGGGGGAGGGGGGTCGGCGTGTGGAGGTGAGGACTTCTCTTGGCTTCATTTTCACCCAGTTTAGCGTAAGGCCGTGAGCTCTGCGAGTCACTGTAGATGAGGCCGTTGGATAACAGGGCGAGTAATGTAATCATGCTGAACGGTCGGGCCTGACTCCCGGCTGGGATCTGACTCTGCCAGACTGACACTCTGTGGCAGAAGGCCCCATAGATGTGCGCGGGACACACACAGTGGCAGGCCGTAGTCCACTATCATGACTGTACATCAGTCTGGGACGGAGTTCACAACGAATTCCACACAAGGCCCAACACCCCATCCCCCCTACGAACGCCCCACAAATGGCATGTGAGCCCTCTGAAACTCTCCCATTGTTCATACAGAGTGCAGTCACAGTGTCACAGACGTGGGGCTTTTCGTATCGTAGTTTGGCAGGGCGCGGCTTTTGTGCCTGGGCTCGCACCTCTGTATTTAGTCTGGGAGAGTGATGCTGGACCTGCCACATCCGAGGGTCATTCTCTGGGAATCTGTGTCTGCATTGTGTTCCCCAGCTGTCCAGCAGTCACTCCCAAGCGACCAGGTGCTTTGTTTGTAACTCTTGATTCTAGTTGTTATTTTTATTTTAGTGTATTATGAGGCACGGCGACGGTTTTCCGTGGCTCTGATATTTAATCTGGGATCCTCTTTCATGAGCGCTCTGCGATACATTGGTGCCGGCGGAGGCTCTCCCAGATTCCCGTAATAGAAAAGGTGTTTCCACTCCCTCCACAGTGTAGCGCGTCCAATCGAAAGCTATTGCAGGAGGGTTTGACAGATAGGAGGCTTACTCGGGATCTGGGGGAGCGAGATGCGGGGCGAGCCGGCTCTGTTCCTCTGGCGCCCCGTCTCTCTCTCTCTCTCTCTCTCTCTCTCTCTCTCTTTTTGCGCTCTGTCTCAGGGACTGGCTCCGCTAGACACCCTGCAATGTTATCGTTTCCCCCACTCCCCGTGTGATCACCCCCGGCCCCCTTTCACTGCTGTCATTCAGACCTGGCTCTGAATAACCATCTCTATTTTACTGACTCCCCCTCCCTCCCGCTCTCTAGCTCTCTCACCTTCTCTCTCTCTCTCTTTCTCACCTTCTCTCGTTCTCTCTTTCACTCTCTCTCTCTCTCCCTCCCGCTCTCTACCTCTCTCACCTTCTCTCTTTCTCTCTTTCACTCTCTCTCTCTCTCCCTCCGCTCTCTACCTCTCTCACCTTCTCTCTTTCTCTCTTTCTCTCTCTCTCTCTCCTCCCGCTCTCTACCTCTCTCACCTTCTCTCTTTCTCTCTTTCTCTCTCTCTCTCTCTCCCTCCCGCTCTCTACCTCTCTCACCTTCTCTCTTTCTCTCTTTCACTCTCTCTCTCTCCCTCCCGCTCTCTACCTCTCTCACCTTCTCTCTTTCTCTCTTTCTCTCTCTCTCTCTTCCTCCTGCTCTCTACCTCTCTCACCTTCTCTCTTTCTCTCTTTCTCTCTCTTCCTCCCGCTCTCTACCTCTCTCACCTTCTCTCTTTCTCTCTCTCCCTCCCGCTCTCTACCTCTCTCACCTTCTCTCTTTCTCTTTTCTCACCTTCTCTCTTTCTCTCTCTCCCTCCCGCTCTCTACCTCTCTCACCTTCTCTCTTTCTCTCTTTCTCTCTCTCCTCCTGCTCTCTACCTCTCTCACCTTCTCTCTTTCTCTCTCTCCCTCCCGCTCTCTACCTCTCTCACCTCTCTCTTTCTCTCTTTCTCACCTTCTCTCTTTCTCTCTTTCTCTCTCTCCCTCCCGCTCTCTACCTCTCTCACCTTTCTCTCTTTCTCTCTTTCTCTCTCTCCTCCTCTTTCTCTCTACCTCTCTCACCTTCTCTCTTTCTCTCTTTCTCTCTCTCCCTCCTCTCTACCTCTCTCACCTTCTCTCTTTCTCTCTTTCTCTCTCTCCCTCCTGCCTCTCTACCTCTCTCACCTTCTCTCTTTCTCTCTTTCTCTCTCTCCTCCTGCTCTCTACCTCTCTCACCTTCTCTCTTTCTCTCTCTTTCTCTCTTTCTCTCTCTTCCCGCTCTCTTCTCTCACCTTCTTTCTCTCTTTCTCTCTCTTCCTCCTCCTCTACCTCTCTCACCTCTCTCTTTCTCTTCTCTCTCTCCCTCCCGCTCTCTCTCTCTCTCTTTCCTCTTTCTCTCTCTTCTCTCTGCCTCCTGCTCACCTTCTCACCTTCTCTCTTTCTCTCTTTCTCTTCCTCCTCTCTACCTCTCTCACCTTCTCTCTTTCTCTCTCTTCCTCCTGCTCTCTAGCTCTCTCACCTTCTCTCTCTCTTTCTCTCTCTCACACACACACACACTCCATTTTTCTCTCTCTCTCTCTCTCTTGCCTCTCTCAATTCAATTCAAAGAGCTTTATTGGCATGAAATACCTGCCTATACATTGCCAAAGTAAACATATAAGAACTTCAAATTAACACCAAATAACAATATTAAAGTGTATGAATAAAACAATTGAAAAGTAAAAAATGTAATATCTATGTCTCTTTCTCTCTCATACTCCATTTCTCTCCCTCCCTCTCTCTGGCTCCCAATCTCCCCCTCTCTGACTCGCTCTGTATATTCATCTCTCTGCCACATTCCTAATTCCCTGTGTTCTGCTGATGCAGGCCTTCCCGCCCCCTGTCTGTTATTCTGCCTCTCCCCCTTCCCTCTTTCCATTCATTCCCATTCCGTTTTAGTTCAAAATTCCTTCATGCCGTGAAATAAAAACCAGGAAATAATACCACGCATTTGTGACAGGGTCAACATAACATAACACAAATGCCATTTAGCAGACGCTTTTATCCAAAGCGACTTACAGTAGCGAGTGCAGACATTCTTCAGTATACGTGGTCCCGATGGGAACATACAGCAACGGCATAAAAATATACATTTAGGTTTACGCGCGGCGTCAAGGGAGAGAGAGAGAAAAAACTAAGCAATTTCCGAGTTTTAACTCTCTCGCCCTCCGTCCTCCCCGCTGAGTAGTCTCTTTGAGTTGACTTTGGAGCTAATGTGAGTTGGGGGCCCTCGCTGGCGGCCGAGGCCGCTGCAAGCGCTAATGGCTGGTGTACGGCACGCAGCCCTGTCATTAATGCCTTCTTTAGCAGAACACAGTCCATCTGCTTTCCAAGCTGCAGGAAGCAGTCAAGTAGGAAATGAAAACAACCCTGGGCGGTTTTTATTAACCCCACAAGGATTATTTCCCTTCATTTGGCTTTTTTAATTTGTCTGTTTGTTTATTTATATATGTTTGCGTTTATTTTTCCCCCTCTCTGCCTGTGGGGGCGTAGGGGGGAGGGGGAGGGGGGGGGGTTGGTGATGATTTTGCGGCATTACCGAGGGCGGAGGCAGAACTGCTGCCGGTGTTTTGTCTGTGTTTCCCCCGAAGGTGCCGATGGTGGCTGAGGCATTGCAGAGCAGGTTACGGATTAGTGGAGGGGGGAGTGAAGGTGGACCGAGGTCAGATGAGGTGGAGGGACACAGATCGAGGCTGGGCTAGTGGTGGAGAGAGTCTGCTTAAGATGATATTGGATGGGTTAAGTTCTGTCTGAATGGGGTAGAGGGAGGGCAGTTTAGGTGGAGTTTAGGGAGTGAAGATGGAGTGCAGAGGTTGAGCGGGGCTGATTAAGGTGGAGTAAGTACGCACAAGACGGAGCAAGATGAGTTACAATGAGGTGATGTCATTCAAGGCTGGATTAGTTGAGTTTTCTCTCAATCCAGCCTTCTAGAGGCAAGCGATGAACAGGGTTTTTGTTTTTTTCGTTTGTAGCATTTTTAGCACAGTTCTCCCGTCAACTGTTGTGAACAGCACCTCACAACAATAAAGCAGGTGGGATGAGCCACTCAGAGTTTCTTCAGGGAAAGTCAGCTGAAGGGTGATTACAGCATTGTCAGGGTGCTGATTACGGTGTAACCGCTATGTCTCGGCAAGTCCTTAACCTCTGTCACATGGCCCCCCGAGAGACGATACTTTCTGCTTTTTAAACTGGGTCTGTGTAGGCGCGAACACAGGACACAACTCCACTTCTGCTGCTGAGAATTCATTCTGCGTCATGTGCGTGTGTGTGCGTGCGAGTTTATATTTGTGTGTGTGTGTGTGTGTGCGCGTGAGTTTATATATCTGTGTGTGTGTGTGTGTGTGTGTGAGTTTATATATATATGTGTGTGTGTGTGTGTGTGTGTGTGAGTTTATATGTCTGTGTGTGTGTGTGTGTGCGTTTGAGTTTATATATATGTGTGTGTGTGTGTGTGTGTGTGAGAATGTGCGTGTGCCTGCATGTCTGTGTGTGTGTGTGTGTACACATTGGGCGCCTCCAGCTTTTTAAATGTCAGTAATATTGCTTTTTGAGGCACTGTCTGTCCCTGGATGTTTTTTCAGGTTAATGTTAATGCTTCTCTTCAAATTGTCCTCTCTTTTTTGCATCTGCGCTGTACATTTGAAATAAATAAATACATAATAAATAAATACATAAATAAATAACTAAATACCCACATTTGCTTGTTTGTGTCATTGCAGGAGAGTGATATTGAGTACTACGATTCCAAGGCAGACTCAGACTTCGTGAGTATTGTTTATTCATGTGTTCTTGATTTGTCCTCCCTCTCCCCTCCCCTCCCCTCCTCTCCCTCCTCCCCACTCTGACTGAATGCAGGGCCGCCATACTCCCCTTTACCTCTCCGAGTCGGTGAAAATTCACCACTTCTCTCTGCGGAAGGACGGAAGGCGGCCCTGCGCTGCGTATGCAAAGCGCTTTCATTTCCAGCTCCCGCTCCATTGGCCTCCCCCACACCACCAGTGCATGTCTCCTTCCCAATCAAATTAAATTATGCAGCAGTACAGAACGCACCTCCCCCCCATTTTGTCCCGGAGCTTCTTCGGCGTCAGACGCCGGCGGCCGGGAGCAACGAGGCCCAGTAACACGGAGCGCTAAATACGGGGCCTACTCGCTAGAACCGACTGAGGCCCCGTGTTCACACTCCGCGATGCGGCGTGCGCTGTCATCGCTGCACTGTAGCCGTTACATCCGTGGGGAATGTGCTGAAATGTTGTCATTTTGTTGTTGTATCCTTGAGGATGTGTCAAGCACGCTGACAAGACCCACAACCACCAACCACCCCCATCCCAACAACACCCCCACACACACACATGCACACTTTATTTTTGCTTCTCAATGTCACAAGAACAGCACATGTCAGAGAATTGATTTATTGGCTGTGAGGGTAAATGTGAAATTCCCATGCTACCAAGGCACAAAGGTAGGAATGAAGGTGTGAATGGTAAAAGTAGAGGAGAACAAAGAGGGGGGGGGGGGGGACAGGGCAGCGGCATAAATCAAAAGCCAGGTAGCCGGATGTGATTAATGGCAAATAGTTAAGGGCCTGTCAAGACCCCTAATTGGAAGAGATCAGTTATCGTTAACGTGGCAGCGGTGGGGGCCCGGCCTTGCCCGCACCTCTGTGACCCCCGGTTCATCCCGTCTAGCGAAAGGAGCGCCCGCTGTTCCCCCCCCCACCCCTCTGGCCCTGCCATTGATCAGCGCCGTGGCGCGTTTGCCGCCGGTTTGCGAATCAGCGCCTTAAGGTCTCTGAATGCTGATTGCACGTCTCCTAGCTCATTCACCACCCCCCCTCCATCGCCCCCCTGCTCCCCCAGCCCAAAGGGCTGCTACCTGCTTCGAAGAAGGGGTAGCAGGGTTGGAATTTCTCTCACTCACGATATTGACAGCCCGAAGCAGCCAGGTTATGCTTGGGTGGGTTGTCAATTGACTTTTCCCAAGAGTAATAATAAGAAGAAGAGAAAATGGAAAAATAAAGTAATAAACATTACAAATAAAAATGGAACAAGTCAACACAAGTCAGTTAAACAGTGATGGCAGCGTGATACACACCCTGTAATACTGTGTGCCAGGCCACTGGGGGCACTGTTTTCAGGGTCCTTTTGTACACAGTAATAATGCATTTTGTTTATATAGTGCCCTTCATTTTACAGTGCAAATCTCAAAATGCTTTACAAGGACAGTGTAGCCAATTAAAATGTTCATGTCTAAAATATAAAGTTATACAGTTATTCATACAATAACAAAAAGACAAACTCACTGTTCTCAGGGCGTATGCTAACAGACTTCTCACCCTATTTTAATATAATTTATATCATGTAAATTAGCTGTTGGTCTCAGTACCGGATGATAAAAGCAGACAAAAATGTCTAAAATCCATCAGTGTGGAATCATATTTCACCTGCAGTGAAGGGGATGGAGGATTCAAACTCTGCTCTGATTATCTGAAGTGCCTCGAGGCAAGGAAGGGAAGGGAACCAAGGCCCTGTTTGCACCTGTCCTGTGACAGGGCTTCACTGACTGACAGAAATCCACTCACTGTAGACAGAGGCGGCTTGGGGGAGAATAATCATTAGCAGTCAATAACCCTGTTGGAGCGGGCCCCTGTCTTCAGTCCACTCTTGTACCCAGACGTATGGCACATACTCTCCCTCTCTCACCCCCCCCCCTCAGGCTCCAAGTGCCAGCCTGGGTGACCTTTCACTCAGTGGTTTGGTCCCTCAATGAAGTCGTGAGTGATTTTGTCAGAATGACAAGGAATCTGACAGTGTTCTCAGGATCTGCTGATTGATGGTGATTTGCTGATGAGGCAAGGGACTTCCTGACAACTGCACCTTGGGCGATCCTTCCAGCATCTCGTTTACCCCTCTCTCTGGCTCCCTGGGAGTTTACCTGCTCGCGTTCCCCATAGATTCCGACTGCCCCAGGGACACTCGCACCTTTGACCCGTTGAGGAGTGAGTTTTCTGACAGTTCTAGTCCTAATTCACCTATTTCTATCCTGGAATTTTACAGTCCTTTGAGGATGCCATTAGCAGCCCTTTATGATGTCATCGATTAGAATCAGCTGGAATGTTACGGCGTGTTCTAGAACAAACATTGCAGTGCGACAGCGCTCCTCGAAGTGCTAATGGTCCCGTAAGACGCAGAGAGAATTAAACGTCGATGACGCTTTGTTGAACAATGCCACAGGACACACTTCACCTGAGCGTTCGTTCAGGTCAAGCTTTCCACCGTTTCATGTTGGCTCGATTGGTCGCGGGTTTGGTCTAGTTTTTCACGAGAAAGTGGGCCTGTGCTTAGCTTCTGCATTGTTGTTCACTGCGGATGGCAGCCCGGGCTCTAGGACACCTCGGTACTAGGAGGCTCAACTTGTCTTTGCTTCCAGTGCTTGGAGCAAGATGGACTCTGGAGCCAGATTTCTAGGAGCTTTGTGGCTCAACCACCATCGACTTGAGGAAAGCTCTCTCTCTCTAGCTCTCTCTCTCACTCTCTCTCTCTCTCTCCTAAAGCCCCCTGGGAAGAATGGTCATGCCTTTCAGCCTCAGTGTCGGCACTGAAGCAACCACCTTTCTTCTCTTAACGTACCAGACCTCTCCCTCACGCTTGTCTCTCTCGTTCTGTATCTGCAGCTGCATTGAAATCCATGCATAGAAATCCGCTGCATAGTAGGCCACGAGGTGTCTTCTGTGGGAACGTCTAGATGTTTGTGTGGTCACAGCGCAATCGGGTGGAAATGGTCTGACGAAAGGGAAATGAGATCAAAAAATTTGATCAAACAATGGGAACGGTAGCCACGGACCAAAAATACGAAATTCATATGAGAGGAGCACATAACTGAAAAGGAAATTCGTGGAGTGGAAGTGGGAGTGGGAAGGATTCTCGCAGTATGGAGGAAGGGGGCGCCAGAAGACGCCCTGCCCTGTATTAGTCAGGCTTTCTGCTGTGGAAGGTGCATTAGCACAGATGGGGCTATTTAAAGCAACATTAGAACGTATAAGATCAATTAGGGCTGGGGATGGAGGGGGATTGAGCAATCTGTTCCCTGTAAGATGCATTAGGCCGGGAGTGGAGCAGCAGCGTGCTGTTGGAGGTGTGTTAGTCTAGGAGGGAGAGAGGGGAGAGCTCTGTGCTGTTGGAGGTGTATTAGGAGGGAGAGAGGGGAGAGCTCTGTGCTGTTGGAGGTGTATTAGGAGGGAGAGAGGGGAGAGCTCTGTGCTGTTGGAGGTGTGTTAGTCTAGGAGGGAGAGAGGGGAGAGCTCTGTGCTGTTGGAGGTGTGTTAGTCTAGGAGGGAGAGAGGGGAGAGCTCTGTGCTGTTGGAGGTGTGTTAGTCTAGGAGGGAGAGAGGGGAGAGCTCTGTGCTGTTGGAGGTGTGTTAGTCTAGGAGGGAGAGAGGGGAGAGCTCTGTGCTGTTGGAGGTGTGTTAGGAGGGAGAGAGGGGGGAGCTCTGTGCTGTTGAAGGTGTATTAGGAGGGAGAGAGGGAGAGCTCTGTGCTGTTGGAGGTGTATTAGGAGGGAGAGAGGGGAGAGCTCTGTGCTGTTGGAGGTGTGTTAGTCTAGGAGGGAGAGATGGGAGAGCTCTGTGCTGTTGGAGGTGTATTAGTCTAGGAGGGAGAGATGGGAGAGCTCTGTGCTGTTGGAGGTGTATTAGTCTAGGAGGGAGAGATGCTTTCCCAGGGGTGGGAGGGTCCGTTGTTTCATCCTCGTTGTGATTTGTCATCGTTTCTGGGGGCGGGAGCGCTGGCAAGGCTACTGCCGCTCCGTACCTCGACAGGCTAGGCTACCTGTTTGTTTGTTTGCTTTTTGTTTTATTTTGCTGTATTATTTTACTCGCTACTTTTATGTAAGGTGACCTTGGGTGTCCAGAAAGGCACCAATGAAATAAAATGCATTATTATTATTATTATTATTATTATTATTATTATTATAGGGGAGATAGATTTGCTTTGGTGCTTTGGGGGGGCCATCTGAGGGGAGGGGCAAGGAGAGAGGGAGCTAGCCTCCTCTGTGGCTGAACTGCATGGCCTAATGGCTGGAGAGTGTGATTTTCCCCTTGCACCATTTGATCCGGGGGGGAGAGAGAGAGACAAAGAGAGACAGAGAGAGAGAGAGAGAGTAACACAGTAACAAAAAAAAGGGGGAAGGGGGCTGACTACTACTGGCGGAGAAATCCCCCAAAAAATGTAAAAATCAACTTCTCTAACCAAGTTTTTAAAAAAGAAACAGAAAAAAATAAAAAAATAAATGCGAGTCAATTTATTTTTTTTAATGGAAAGAATGAAAGACCTCGGCCGCCTCAAATTCTTTACTTTTCTCTCGGTCTCTCCTCCTCCGCCCGCCTTCCTCTCCGCGTCTCTCCGACTCGACCTGCCTGCAGATCGTGTGGATTATTCAGTCCATTGACGTGCATCGGCGGGCCAGAGTGTGCCTGAATGCTGACAAGGGCCTCCGGTTACCAAGGCCACGGAGAGAATGTGACAATACAGAGGGTCTAAATAAAATGTTTTAAGAAAGAAGAGAAAACGAAAAGTGAAGTTGGGGACGGGGGATGGCGGGGGTTTGGGGTGGGGTACAGCCTGGCCTATTGGACGCAGGGAACACAGAGTCTGTGTGAGAGTCTGAGCACGGTCACGGAGGAGGGCGACTGCCAC
>JAINUG010000122.1:2047500-2085000 GCA_029706075.1 Aldrovandia affinis | reverse complement strand
TATAACTGTACATATTGACTACAAACTTGGAATTCTTCGAGTCATTCTATGATGAAATTCCAAATTGCTGTGTTTGTTGTAGTTATTCTTGAACAGGAAAACGTACGTAGTATTTCACATAGGACAGTGTAGGCGGTAAAATATTGTAATCTTTGCTGTTGTTTATTTCTAAGTTTGTGTATGGATTTTGTGTGCGTCTGTGTGCGTGTGTGTGTGTGTGTGTGTGTGAATTCTCTGAGGAGGAAAATGAATAAATAAATAAATAAATAAGCTTTGCCAAAGGTAGTGTTTAGATCTGGA
Source organism: Aldrovandia affinis (assembly GCA_029706075.1). Classification (NCBI taxonomy): domain Eukaryota; kingdom Metazoa; phylum Chordata; class Actinopteri; order Notacanthiformes; family Halosauridae; genus Aldrovandia; species Aldrovandia affinis. Next base: position 2,084,700 of record JAINUG010000122.1, on the reverse strand, counting down.
TCCTATTTATTTTTAAATTACTGGCCCTAGAAAAGGCAAGGTTTCTCTTCTGTTGATAGCTTATCAAGATTGAATCCAAAATGTCACATTAATGGAGAAAGATTACATTCTGAATGCCCTTCATCCTCCTTTGACATTTAGCACCTTTCAGATTTTAACATGAGGAGCCAAGGCGTCTAAAGTCACTCTGCTCAGCGACGGGCGTGCCCCGCCCAGCACCCTGCTCACACAACACCACCATGGGTGACATGCATTGTGGGTGACCAGCACAAACGTAATAGTATTTTTTAAATTGTATAGTTTTACTGCTCATTGCCTACTGATATAGATTTTCTATTTTCCTAATTTTCTCATTTTTTACTTGCCAGCGATTTGCCATTTGTTCATTGTAGATATGATTATTATTGTGTCTTTTGCTATGTTTGTTGAGGACTATTTGTTTAATTGAGAGAGTATATATTTGTGTGTGTGTGTGTGTGTGTGTGGTGGATGCGTGGGTGTGTGTTTGTGTGCTCGCTTGCATATGTGTGAGTGTGAGTGTGTGTGAGAGAGAGAGACACAGAGAGAGAGAGAGAGAGAGAGAGTGGGGGGGAATGACAGGTTCATTGACTAGACCACATACTGTTTGTGAAGAAATCATAGCTCCAGGATATGAAATTCATATTTTGACAGAGATTCAGTTTTTCCAGTTTATGTACAAGTGTGATAAACAAAAGAAGAAAGCTGAAAACCACATTAACTTTCCCCTCAAGAATCAATAAATGTTTAACTCTTGGGTGAGTATTCCTGTGCTCTCATCCAGTCCTGGTATAAACATGAAATACTCTTTTATCCCCATGCCCCCTCTTTATGCCATTCCACCTGATTTCAAACATATTTCCCCCAAATTTAAAATGCTGAAAAATCTGATCAATCCATATACAAGTAACTGCCAAAATAAAGGAAACACTTCAGTAAATGAGGGATACAAAGTATATTGAAAGCAGGTGTTTCCTGAGTTAATTAAGCAACTAACATCCATCCCATCATGCTTAGGATCATGTATAAAAATTATATGCCCATTGTCCATTATTTTGGCTACCGTGGCTAGAAGAGGAAAACTCAGTGACTTTGAAAGAGTGGTGCATATTTGGCAGGAGCTTCAGTGACAAGGACTGCTTAACTTGCTGGTGTTTCATGAGGAATGGTGATGTTGGCATGGACGTTTGAGGGAAAGACATCATCAACTAGGGGGTAACTGTGGTCGGAAGCCCATAATCCTCAACCGTGATGGCCATGCATTGGTTTGAGATGCAAGGCAAAACAGACGATCAGTCTATCGAGAACGTCACAGAGAGGGGATACTATAGTCAGGATGCACCCCTTGTAAGAAACTTTATGTTCTGTGTGGCTGTTTGGCTCAATAGGTAGGGCATGGCGGCGCTGACAACACTTAGATTGTGGGTTTCATTCCCAGCCGGACCACATATACTGACAAATGTATGCATTCCCTTCTGTAAGTCGCTTTGGATAAAAGCATCTGCTAAATGGCATGTTAGACAGTATGTTGGCGTTTCCTTTATTTTGGCAGTTATCTGTACTATGCGTTACGATGGCGCTACGATTGAACTCCACTACACTACAAGATTTTGCCCTGATTTTAAGCCAGATTTATCCCAGACAGTTTTTCAAGACTGGAGTGAGGTCTTAAAGAGCCCCAGCCTCCTCCCGGGTCACCGCTTCACGAATAGTGTGAGGCGTTTTAAAGACGCCCAGAATTTTACCCCATGCGTCCCGTTAATTTTCAAACCTGTTTTAATTCGGTTTTTTTTCAGGTGGTCTTGCAAGGCGACCTAAGTGTCAGACGTCCTGCTCAAATAGCCAATGAGCTTCCAGTACACAAACAAACGATGGCGAATAGAATCTTGCAGTAAGGTGGCCCTCGTCGGTGAACGCGCACGCTACCGTGGCGGAAAGACCTGAGGACTTCGCGGGTAATAATCGTACGGTGCGAGAGGCGATGCGGCGCTCAGATTCTGCCCGTTGCGCGGCGCCTATTTGCCGTTGTTTCGCCGCTCACCCGCTGCTCGCCCGGTGCATGCTGATGGCGCTCGGTCGCGGTGGCTGTGGAGCGACAGGGTTAAGGATGAGAGTAGCGGGCGCTGACGGAGGACAGACAGGATGAGCTCTCTGATGGGTCTGACGAGGGACGTTATTACCCAGAGCGACGACTCCCGTCGCCAACTGACAAAGATGAGATGGAAGCTGGGTGACATTTCTAACGCAGCCCAATCAATCAAAAACCGAGCGGAGCCAAAATCATCAATTTTCCCTCAGCTGCTGTTCGCTATCTGAGGAGCACTGCCGCACGGAGATTGCCGCAGTGCTGGGACTCTTAGCAGTGCACCCCAAAAGACAAAGATTTTTTTTTTTTTGGGGGGCATGTGTGTGTATGCGTATGTTTCTGCGTTCTGTGTGTGTCTGTGTGCGTGCGTGCATCTATGCCTGTATGTGTGCATGAGTTTGTGTTGTGTGTGTGTGTGTGTGTGTGTGTGTGTGTGTCGCGTGAATACGGCATTTATAACGTACAACTCTGAAGTTGTAAGTGCTGTATGTGTCTGCCGCTTCTCCCTAGTGCGTTTGTCACAAGAGCCGTTGATTTGTGAGGTTCTGAAGTCAGAAGTGGACTGAAGTCAGAACCCCTTTGAGTGTAGGGAAGCAGGAAAACATGCCTTCGGCTCGGCAGTGAGTCTGGCTGAAGTTACATCGGGAGACAACAAAATGGAAGCATGGCTGGAAATGATGAGGTGAACAGATACTGCTGGAAACAAGTGAGCAGCGAACACACGGAGGAGGAACCTTGCCTTTATAATAATATAATAATAATATAATATACGCCATTTAGCAGACGCTTTTATCCAAAGCGACTTACAGTAGTGAATGCATACATTTTTCAGTATAGGTGGCCCCAGTGGGGATTGAACCCACAACCTAAGCGTTGCCAACGCTGTGCTCTACCAACTGAGCTTATTTGACCGTTATTCTCTACCTGTTCATTGAGCATATGCTGTCCAGCTTGTAGTCCAGGCTCTAGTGCGGTCCTGACTTGAATCTCTCCTGGCCTCCCCCCCACGTGCCTGCCATCAGGCCTCTCGGGGATCCAGAACGCTGTGGCCCGTCTCGTCCATAAGCACACGTGTTACGCTTCTCCTGGTCTCCCTGCACTGGTCTCCAGTTGTGTCCAAGATAAAGTGCAATGCTCTGGTCTTAGCCTAAGTGCCAGCGAGAGCAACTGCACCCTCGTACCTCCAGTGTGTCATCAAACCTTCAAACCATCAAATCATCAGACCACCAAAGTGCTCCTGCCAGACCACTCCGCTCTGCAACCTTCCCGGAAGGGTCCCTCATCCCGGTCGCGGCTCCTCCCTCCTAATAATAATCATGTATGCCATTTAGCAGACGCTTTTATCCAAAGCGACTTACAGTAGCGAATGCATACTTTTTTTTACTGTATATGTGCCCACAACCTTAGCGTTGTCAACGCCATACTCTACCTACTGAGCCATATAACTCATATAACCCATATAACGGAAAATATAACTTCAATAATAATATATATTTATATAATATAATATATTTATAAATATATATTTGAAAATATATAAAGGGTTAGTTTAGGGTTGGGGTAAGGTTAGGGGCCTGAGTTTGGGTTAGGGGAAGAGTTGAGATTGGGCTTAGGGTAAGAATTAAGGGTGGTGTTGACCAACTAGGCAAGGCTTATTCTGAAAAGCCTGTACGCAATCCTGTTCCCCATTCGTTAATTTGTATCAAGATGTAAAATGTAATTATAAATTCCACTTAATATAAAGTATAACCAATTTAGGTCACGCAGAGGTAATGCTTTTATATTAGACACTGTTAAGTCAAATGGAATCAGTTTCTGATGGGTGATCCTGATTAAAATTGGCGAGCTTGTTAACGATGAAAAACAAGTTCAGGACCATCATCACCATAAGCGTGAAGCTAATTCTCTGCCCTCCCCCATGTGTGCAGGGCGGCAATATAGCATAATGGTTAGGGAACTGGGCTTGTAATGCTAAGGTTGCTGGTTCGATTCCCAGGTGGGGTGTTGCCGTTGTACCCTTGAGCAAGGCACTTAACCTGAATTGCCTCAGTAAATATCCAGCTGTATAAATGGGTTGCACGTAAAGAAATGTAAACCGTGTAAGTCGCTCTGGATAAGGGTGTCTGCTGAATGCCTGTAATGTAATGTAATGGCTCAGCGACGGAAACGGCTATAGTACATCGTCTGAATGGTTGATTCGATGCTGGGGAATAGCAGCTACAAACATCCTCCCCAATAGTTCCATTGTTTTACACGGACCGGACAGGTTGTCGATGCTGTTTCGGGCTCATGGCCCTTCCCTCTCTCTGTATCACACGTGTTAAATGGCTGGCTTTTAGAGACTCTTCCTGCGCCTCACTGGGAGTAATAAGAGTCTCTCTGGCCTTCCGGAAGCATTCCTGCATCCCCCTCCCCTCCCGCCGATGTGTCCATCTTGCCATTTGTCCCAGCCCCACAGAGAGAGGCTGAGTGACGCCCACTCCAGGGGGGACGAGGGGGCCCGCACTGTAATTAGGTATTGTTCGCCACTCGCTATTGACAGTGCTAATCTGCGCCGTCCGTTTATGTGCTCTCTGATTGCCATCTTTTTGTCGCTAATTGATTTCTGGCATTTTGTCTCCTTGGTTTAATACCTGCTGGTTCTGTGGACAAGGGAGGTGTGGGGCGGGGGGTAAAAATAACAGGAAGGATGCAGGCGGCCCTTGCCCGGGGAGAAAGGCGGGTGGCGATTTATTGTGTGAGTGTGTATGTGTGTGTGTATGTGTGTGTATGTGTGTGTATGTGTGTGTGTGTGTGTGTGTGTGTGTGCATAATTACTATTGTTTCTCCAGTGTCCATCAAAAGGACTTAAGTGCCTTTCCACAAATGCTGTTCGTGTTTTGTGGTGAAGTGCTGGGGAGGGGGTGTTGGGGTTGGGGACCTGGAGGACAGACCTCTGCGGGTGCCTGATTGTTCCTGGGCACTGTGCTGTTGGAGATAAGGAATTCTCCTAATGTTCAAAATTTGAACGGGGTCCATAAGCCCAATCAGAGTGAAACCGTTTTGTTCTCTTTTTTTGTTGTTTAGAGTGGGGATGGCCGCCTGCTGTAATTTGGCCCGGTTTAGCGAGATCTGGCTGATTGGCGGAGCTGAAATCGAAGATGATTCCAGGGCATTATGTCAGAAGTAGAGAGGCCGTGGCGTGTGTTTGCTTTAATGCGCTGAGGGGCACTGCAGCAAAGTGGAGCTGCCTTTCAGCAAGCCAACGGGCAGCAGCAGACACCAAGGGAGGGAGGGGAGAGACAGAGAGAGACAGAGAGAGAGAGAGAGAGAGAGAGAGAGAGAGAGAGAGATGGAGAGAGAGATGGGGGGGAGGAAAGGGTCTGTCTCTCTTATGGTTATCTCCCAGACAAACCCGAGGTATCTCTCCTGGCAGCAGGGGGGAGGAGGGGCAGAGTGAGGGCAGTCTCTCAGTGAGAAACAGTGCAAGTACTTTGCTGTATATCCCCCAGCCCATCTTAAGATCTTGCTCTCTCGCCCTCTTTCTCTCTCTCTCTCTCTCACGCTCCCTCCTTCTCTCTCGTGCTCTTTCTGCTCTGCTTTCCTTTCCTTTGACCACGACCGTCATCCATTTTTAAACGCGCGTGAAAGGTTTTGTGCGCCATCGCCATACGCCCTGTTATTGTGCGCGGACCAGTTCCTGCTTGTTCTCAGTGCCGATCGTGAACAGGTGGTTTCACTCAACCAGTGGCTGTATTTATGGGCCTTCAGGATGCCAGTCTGATAAAAAAAAAAAAGCTGCATTAGCATATCATTAGCATTATTGTGTCTCTCCAAAGAAATGCATTATTGTTGAGCACGTACCTCATTGTCCTTATATAATGTGCGTTTCCGTGTGTCACACACTTCAAATCACTGCTATTGGCAGTGTACCGTCAGCTGTTCTAAATTGATACCTGATATGAAAGGTAAAAGTTATGAGGATAGACTTAAGGCACTCAATCTGTTCAAGCTTAGCAAATGGAGACTTGAGGGTGGATTTGATTGAGGTTTTTAAAATTCCTAAAAGGGATTAACAAAGTGAACTATCAAAGATTTTTTAAAGATAAGTTTGGTTAACAGAACAAGAGGCCACAGGTGGAAATTAGTTAAAGGCAAATAAAAGGCACTGATATTAGGTATACTGATATTTTTTTTAATTTTTTATTTTTTATACACAGTTGTCAGTGCCTGGAACAGCTTGCCATGTCAGGTAGTAGAGACAGAAACACTTGGACTATTCAAGTCCAGGCTAGATGCAGTACTGGATAGTCTTTAGATTAGGACATGACAAGTCTAGGTGGGCTGAACATAAGTATAAATTCATTATGTATTCTTATGTTCTTATGCTCTATGAAAGCTATGCCCTTTACAGGAACTGGGAGCTGTCATGCTACGCACACAGTGGAATAGAAGGAAATTGAGAGCTGGTTGGTTTTATTATTATACACAGGTATACGATTGTTCTGCAAACAATGGCTGCCTCACTGCTCCTGGGCTGCAGTTACGTTTTTATCGTGGCGCAATGCTATTTTCTGTCACTGAAATCTGAGAGGGGAGATTGGGAAAGCTCAGCATTACCCCTGTCTCTCAGTACGCACCGTTTACCCACATCTGTTTGTTTTATCTACGTTTTCAATCCATAATGTATTGATTTACTTATTAATGTGCTGTTGTTTTTTGTAATGTCTTGTTGCTTCTTTGTTGGGATTAGGTGAGGGTTAGGATTCTCTTTGTCGTCCGTTGGAACAGAAATTCGTCTTGTGTCTGGATATGCTTTAGAAACACGCAGATGCAAGTACAGGAGGCAGACAGGGATCACTCTGTCACAGATATAATGTGACCACATTACTGCTGAGCTCACAATTCGAGGGGGGGATAGTTGACATGAAAAGAGGGTATAATTGGCTACTAAATTGTGAGAACATGGGGAAACAAAATCTTTTTTTTTTAAATACGAAAAAAGATCCATGATCCAAAGGTCATGATTCCTAGGGTCACAGCTATGTTAGTTCCTCCCAGGCACCTACAGTCTACCGATTGTAAAGAACAAACGAGTCAGTAAAAGTAAATGCGCGCATGCGTTTGTGTGTTCCCCCCTCCAGGCAGACGAAAGCGATGGGGAAGACGGCCTGGCTGATGATCGCAGCCCTTTAAAATTGGAGTTTGTGGACGATCCAAACTTCAAGAACAAGGTCAACTACTCCTACACGGCAGTGCAGATCCCGACGGACATCTACAAAGGATGTGAGTAGCGCCTTCACCATCTCTCCTCCCTCATCCTCTTTTTGAATGTTTGAAAACAGAAACAGGGTTGCGTTGACGCTGTCCTTTTCACTATTTTTAGTGTTTTAGTTCATCACCTGACCTCACCAATTTACAGCAGAGACGATGATGCTTCACCGTGAACGTGTAGATCGGGGTTCCTCAAATCCGACCCACAAATCAAAATCCGGTCCTGCTTTTCCTTTCTCTCTGGTTCTCGTTGAACAATGAATGCAATTGGTTGGCCAGAGTGTCTTCACAGCTGACTCCCAGGTAAAGGGAGGGCGGAAAAACAGGAGTGCTCGGCCCACAAGGACCGTGATTTGAGGAACCCTGGTGTAGATGTTTTAGGTGCAGATATAGAAGGCGTAGATCAGGCTGATGTCACACAAGCACACAAAGGGGACACAAATCCCTGCGGTGATTACTACTCCACACTGTGGGGTGCTGGTAAACGAGCGTGACTAACTGGGATGTCTGCTGCCTTCATCTTCAGAGGCGATGTGTGGAGTCTGCGTCATGTCTGAGAGTAAAGCAATGCCAGCGCCAGATCCGCAAGAGTCCACACCCAAGCACTGGCCCTGGATCAGTTCAATGTTCTATCAGTGTAGAAAGGGTCCACACACAAGCACTGGCCCTGGATCAGTTCAATGTTCTATCAGTGTATAGAGGGTCCACACACAAGTACTGACCCTGGTTCAGTTCAATGTCCATTCAGCGTATAAAGGAGAAGGGAAAGTGAAAGAGAGAGACTCAGTGAGGAGGGAATGGAGGGTGGAAGAAAACTAAGGGAGCCGAAGAGAAAGAAAGAGAAACTTTAATATTAGAAACCATTTAGTGCAGAAACATTATTTATTATTATTGTTATTGTTATTATTCCGTTCTTTTCAGTAGCTAAGGGAGGCTGTGCTGGTGTCCTGGTTTCATTTGTCTGGCTGTGACCATGGCCGTTTATAGAGACTGAAACTATTCCCTTAACGCAGTAATGAACCGTTTTGCCATTCATTATTTCCGCGGTGATTAGTGCTGCCGAGACTCAAAAACTCTCTAATTAGCTCAGGTCAAACATTCAGACATTTTTTTCCCCTTTTCCAATTATCAATGCTCATTACAAAATGAATGCAGAAGTCATCGGGGGGCTGGAGCTGGAGAGGGTTAGGGGCTGGCTGGAGTTGGTTGGTCTGGGGTTCGAGACAGCTGGGGTAATCTGAGTTCTGCAGAGAGGGATGGGAAGAGACAGGGGCGTTCCGTGCCCCCACCTTGTTTTCTACCTGCGCCTGGACACCCAGTAAGCGCCTGTTTCAGTTTGGCCTCTGGCCAATGAGTGTTCACTCTGCTCAAGTTGAATCCACTCAGGCAGCTGTAGGGGGCAGTACAGAGCAGAATATAACTTCTGTACGACTTTATATTCACACGCTGACCTTTTCTCAGCTTTAATTTAGAAGAATGTTTCTGCAGGTCGTGTTTACATTTCACTGAAATATTCTTTTGACTAGGCAAATAATAGTAAAGCATATTTAATCCCACCTGACTGTGTGAAGGGGGCAAGGCTCTGCTTCCTTCCAGCATGCTGGGAGGCACGTCCTGCGTCCTGGGAGATGTGGTTTTGTATTGTACACATAAAACAAACTTAAATAAAAAATGGATGGAAAAACAAATATGTATATATGTATGTAAAATGTGTACATATGTAATCCTGCATATACAAATATCTATTAATAATACATCTTTCTAGACACTATGCACTACATGTATATTGTAGAATACTTTGTTCATAAAAACGGCACATACATGCAGCGGCCATTACAGAGTTTATTGAACAGAGCGTGGCTGTTCTGTCGTCTTGCTGTACATTTGAAAAGGTTAATTTAATCGTGTACCGCCGAAGCTGCTGTTTGATTCTCCAGTGCAGCCGCGTTGTCATGTCCCTGTTGTGCGGAGTGATTAAAAAGATCAATTTTGCGCAGGAGCTAAAGGCTGGTAGGGAATCACTCAGAGGAGAGAGAGAAATAAGGTTTTGGAAAAAACACCATACCAAACACCACAGATACTATATGTCATTGTATTCCAGTATATAAAGTTCCCCTTTAAAGTCTACACCCCGTATCAAAAGATTTCGCCTTTTGTTGGCTTACAGCCTGAAATTAAAACATATTAAATCAGACTTTCGACATCTTTATTTACACATTTTGCCCTACAACTTCCAAGAGAGAAAGAAAATCTGAACAATATATATATATTAGAATAACTTGAATTGATAATAATAAGTCTTGTTTTAATAATATGTTACATTGTTATTCATTCACAGACTAGCTATTTCTGCTGTACAGTATCAGGCAATAATACGCATGTTAGGAATGGCTGTGAGCCTAAAGAAATATCTATTTGTACCCATTCACCTTATAGTTAATCCATATTTTTTATGGCGTGCATTTTACTGCCCTTGGATGTTCTGAGCGGTGGAAATTCACTGCTGCTGGCCAAACCCGGGATCTTTGAGCCGAACAGAAGATATGCCTTATCCTGCAGAGACTGAAATGGGGGTGGGGGAAATACAGAATACCGGGCAGGGAGGGGGGAGAGGATGAACTGAAAGGAAGGGAGATTTTAATGGAAGGAGATTTTAAGAGAATGAGAAAGCCGTCAAAGCGCAGAGGTGTTAAATAACTGTGCTCAACTGGATACCGAGAGGGGTCAATGTTCACTCCTCCGATTTTTCGATTTTAATTAAACGCAGGCCTGAAATGTAACCGGGACAAAAAGTGGAAAAAGAGACCGGCAATCCCCTTGAGCGAAGTGAAGATGAACTACTGAATAAAAAGAAGCAAGTTACAGTACAGTGCTCCAAAGGCAGTGAGCCTTGCGCTGACTGGTCACATAACGTAGCATAACATAACATATGCCGTTTAGCACACGCTTTTATCGGAAGTGACTTAACTAGTGAATGCGTACATTTTTCAGTATATGTGGTCCCAGTCGGAAGGGTGGTCCTCCATATTACACAAGAAAACTGCAACACTGACAGTGGTGGCGGTCCTATTTCTTTAACGTGTATTATGTGCATATATTTAAGGGTCAAGTGCTCTGTGTTATATCTTAATTTCGCAGGTGATGTGCAGGTGTGTGCTTGTTTATGTTTGGTGGTGTCCGTGTGAGCGCATGTACGTTTGATGGTGTGTGTGCCTGTGTATGTTTGATTGTGTGTGTGCCTGTGTATGTTTGATGGTGTGTGTGTGCTCGCGCGTGTGTATGTTTTATGGTGTGTGTGCATGTGTGTGTGCCTGTGTACATTTGATGGTGTGCATGTGTGTGTGTATGTGTGTGTGTGTATGCTTGTTGGTGTGTGTGTGTGCGAATAGAACATTCAAACAGTCTATTCAAATACCGTGAGACGCTCTGAAAGTACAGTGCGGAAAAGCTAATATTGACCTTTTGCAGTTTCTTTCTTAACTTAGCATCTACAGGACTTCACTTTGCTACAAAAAATGATAGATATATAGATAAAGAAGTACACAAATAAGCAAGAGAAAGATGTGTGAGAGAGAGCAAAAAATAGCTTTTTAAAGATGTAATGTTCTTTCCTCTGAAGCAGATAGGGAGCGGCTTGGAATGGGAATGAAATAGCGTGATTATGGCACTTCTGAAGGTCAGTGATGGGGAGCACAAATGGGGGAGAGACAGAGGGAGGGTGGGGGAGAGATGGAGGAGAGCAGGGAAAAAAACATGAGAGAGGGAGTACAAGAGGGAGACATTGAGAGACTGAAAAAGGGAGCGAGATACCATAAATTCATAATTCATAAATGTTCCCTGACATGAACATGCAGATTACTGTGATGCCGAAGCCAAGCTGCACATAGATAGTGATTCATGGAATAGCATTGATAAAAAACAAAACAACACAAACAATAATATAGATAGCAGTTATCAAATATATTCCTATAATTATTGATATGCCAAATACTAGGATGCCAGAAATAGGAACATTTCAATTTGCAAATTACATGTGAACAAAACCAAAACGATTGCTTACAATTCTATTATTATTTTCTTACATAATGATATTATATTAACAAATGCCAGACATCCCCAACAGCTGCCCGGCCCATCACAGGCAGAGTGTGTAGCTACTGAATGTCCACAGAGGGAAAAACAGTCCCCAAAATAATCAGTTCCACATCATTATTTTTACTGCAGCCTTCATTGAGTGGCCATAACAGAACAATCGATAGCGCATTGATAGGCCTCCTCCTTATTTTTATTTTGGTTTAAACAAGAAAACAAGGTCATATCTGCTTAAGGAAATGGTCTCTTTGTTGTCTGCAGGGAGAAAACGGTAACTAGTTGATACTTCATCAACTGAACACTGAATATTGATGAAGTACTCATTGTCTTGTAACACAATAATTATGTCATCTAAACACTTGTCTTTAACTCCCCTTGGGGAGCTGTTCGAATATAATATCAAGGGTTTCATTGCGCCTGTGCCTGGATGATTGCACACATCTTGGTACAATTGTTGGTTTGTCCAATCAGTGTGCTCCTCTGGGGTGGGTCAGTTGTGAAGCACTGTTGTGAAGGCACTCTCCTCCATTTGAATTTGAATCGCCATTTTTGTACAAATTGTTTTCGTTTCTAGGCCTGTAATGTATTTTACACTGTTTTTGTTGCAGGGTCATTTCCACATACAAATGCTTCTATTAAAAAGAACCAACCTTCCTAATTAGCAGTTGAATGTCTTACGGTGTCGTGATAATTGAGCAAAGATAACAGCGTTTCAGCCTGCGTGTACTGTAATTGTAGCTGCCTTTGAATGTTGGTGTGCGGGCGATTGAGGGTGGAGAGGGTGGAGAGGGTGGAGAGGGTGGAGAGGGTGGAGAGGGTGGAGAGGGTGGAGAGGGGTGCAACCAGGTGGTTGTCCTCTGTCCACGGCTGATTTTGTTTTACGCCTCTGTTTTTTTTTTTTTTTTTTTTTTTTTTTTTTATACGCACTCTGTCTCGGGAGCGCACTCTGTCTTTGCCTTTTTTACGCACTCTGTCTCGGAGTGACACGTTTGGAAACTCGCCTGCGGACGCTCAGTCTCGGGAGCGCCGCTCACACCTCCCGCTTTCATCCGTGTTCACAAAATGAAAGAATCTACCCTCCAGATGCGGATGGATACATTTACACGCCTCACAAGCTGCTCCCCCCCAGCGAGTACTTCCTGATTTTACACAGGCAGTGTTCATTTCCTGACATGAAGAGGGATGAGTGTGTGTGTGTGTGTGTGTGTGTTTCTGTACGTTTCTGTGCGTTCCCCACAGCTCCACAATCTCTATAGATCAGAGACCAGGGAGATTTTGATGCAACGGGGGGTGTGATGTTTACTTTAATTTCACCCCTTAATTTCATTCCCCACCAATCAGCCCCACCCTCCACCTTCCCACTTCTCCGTACGAAAAAACAAACCCAACTCCCCCACTCTTCACCAGCTTGGTGAAGGGGCACTATCATTTCACCACACACTAATTAAAACACTGACTACGCCACCCACCACTTCACCCGTCGGTAAGCACATAAATTACTTTTTATTTGTGTTTTATTTATTTACTGTATCGCCTTTAATTAAAAACGCAATATCAGTTTATTCCTCCCTCATTTCCCACCCCGTTTCTAGTTTCAGACTTACTATTCTTGAAAATTATCTTTCTTTATTTGTATTTCCCCCCCCCCCCCCTTATCTTTGTCTGAAAAGCAGACACACGTGTACGGAATGCAGAGCTGTGGAATATGTGCCTTTGCACGAGTCTGATCCGGTTTAAACATCCAGGAAATCTACTGTGATCTGTTTCCTCTGGACTCGATGTTCATGCTGCTCTGTGCGCAGTCCCAGAGACAACTTGGCAATAAAGGAAGAATGTTGACCACAAAAGACTCTAGTGGTCTATAATTTTAGTTAAATAAAATCTAGTGTAAACAAGCCATAATTGAGAGTATGCATAATAGAGTGTGTGGATGTGTTTGGTTTGGTACAGGTGGTTGTGGGTGGGTATAGAGCCATAATGGAGTGTGTGTGGATGTGTTTAGTTTGGTATAGGTGGTTGTGGGTGGGTATAGAGCCATAATGGAGTGTGTATACTTACCCACACCCATAACAAGGCATATGTATGGGTGTGGGTAACTGTAGAGCCATAATGGAGTGTGCAGATGGTTGTGGGTGGGTGTAGAGCCATAATGGAGTGTGTAAATGGTTGTGTGTGAGTATAGAGCCATAATAGACTGTGTACACTTACCCACACCCATAACAAGGTATATGTATGGGTGTGGGTAAGTGTAGAGCCATAATGGAGTGTGCAGATGGTTGTGGGTGGGTGTAGAGCCATAATGGAATATGTGGATGTGTTTAGTTTGGTACAGATCCATAACAGAATATGTGTATAGGTGTGGGCGGCTGCAGAACCATCCTGCAATACACAATTATTTTGGGTGTGGGTGGATATAACTGATCTGGAGCTATTTCAGCTGGGGGACTATAATTGCACTGTAGGATACTTAACTAGCTTATACAGGGGGCATCTTGTGTCTGTCATTACTGTCAGCCAATTCTGATTACATATACGTATTTTGTAAGTACAGGAGTGGTGATGGTGATGATGATGATGATGATGATGATGGTGGTATGGTGATGGCGGCGATGATGATGATGATGATGATGATGATGATGGTGGTGTGGTGATGATGATGATGACGATGATAGAGTAATTTATGAAATGTTCTCTTAGAAATGAGTTCACTCCAGGTGCACAGAATACCTGGCCTAAGTATGATGTAAACATTGCGCAGGTAATCACTATTTCCGTGTTGTGTTTACACCCCAGCGCAGCGCACCGTCTGAATGATACGCTTTCTGTGTGAGAGACATACGGCTGGATTAATGTGGGCACTAATGCATAATTCCAGTCTGACAGCACTGCATTTCACTGGAGCCACGTCGGCTGCCCCGAGTCCCACATAAATAATGGCCGTGAAGAATGATTTCACAGAACGATGCTCAATAAATCCAGCAAATAATTGTTTCCTCGGCTACGTCTCCAGCCCCACTTCATAAAGGGCATGCGAGCGCTCGCTTTTAAATGTCTGAGAACGTTGCCCTTGATAGATTACCTTTTAAAGATATCATTGGGATGGATTTTTCAAATGAAAGATGAGCGCAATAACATTCAGGGGCCACGTCAACACCGCGGGCACTGCGCTCCCCCCCCCTCCCCCCCCCCACCCCGAGGGAAGATTTTTCTTTTTATCAACCGTCCGGACAAGTCAAGACGGGCGCATGAAAAATAAAACGGAATAAATCAAACAAAATTAGTCTGCTTGTGTTTCCCTTATCTCGGAACGCTCATAATTCTCCTGCGATAACCTCTGGCCGCAGGGGGGGGGGATAAACCCTGTATAAACATGCCGTTCCAAGGCTCTGTTCTCTTTCAGAGATTGGCCCCCGGACAGATAGAGGTGGTCCCTGTTTGGCCGGCGAGTCAGGCGGTGGCCCTCGCCCTTCAGGGGTGCGGGAGACGGCGACAGGCCAGAGGAGCCGGGTGTTGTGTGACCGCCCCACACAAACCGGGGGCTCAGGGGCGCACTGACGGACATACGCCCCCCTCGCCCGCCGTTCATCACGGCCGCCGGCAGACCGCGCGGCGTCCGATAGGTCGTCGAGCGTGCGCCCTTCTCCTAACTTTGACATTAGCTTTGACACCACACTTGCTTTCCTCGCACTGGCGTGAAGGAGGCAGAGCCTCTGCCTCGTCTCTGACCGCAGCGCCTCTCCAGCCGATCGATGTGCGGACGGGCGCTGCTTCGCCACATTAGGCCGGGGCCCGTTCTCCTGGAGCTGCGCGACCCGCGCCGTGCCTCTCCTCATGCCACTGCTGCGCTGCGTCACATGACCCCAGTCCCATGTGCATTCTGTCAACAAAATCACACACACATCAATGAGCATCCCAGAGCTCAATAATTGAAGGCCTAGCGCAACTATAAATTACGGCTCGGGGAACCAGTGTTAAGGATTTAACTAGGTGCATCTGCCTCTCTCTCTTTCTTTCTCTACTCTCACTCTTTTTCTTTTTCTTTCTCTCTCTAGTCTCTCTAGTCTTCTCTAGTCTCTCTACTCTCCATCTCTCTCTCTCTCACATACTTTTTCTCGTCCTCTCTTCATCTCTCTCTCTCTCAGACTTTTTCCTCATCCTTTTCTCTCCACTCTTTTTTTGTCTGAGGACATTGTGCTCAGAGCGCCCAAGTGCAGATGCTCCCCTCAGTGACAAGAGCAATTTATTTCACATCTGTTTGGCACCTCCAGTCACACTGCTGGCCATCAATAGCTGTGCGTGCATGCGTGTGTGTGTGTGTGTGTGTGTATTTGTGTTTTTGTATGCGTAGGTGTGTGTATGTGTGTATTTGAGTTTATGTGTGTGTGTGTGTGTTAATGTGCTTTTGTTTGTGTATGTGTTTGTGCTACGTGATAGGCAGTCATGGCAGTCATCAGCTGCTCAGATCTTTAATATATACCATGTATAAGTTATAATTAATACATAAATAAATAGCCCATAACTCATATTTCTCTGTCTAACATGACTCAGCTGCAGTGTACCAGGCTACGGTATTGCATGGGTAAAGTGTGGGTCTGATATGGTTATGATATGGTGATGGTATATGTGTGTATGTAGATTGTTTGTTCTAGCCTCTAGTGTGGGTATAATGTAGTATTGACACTTTCAATAGACTTTCAATTTCATGTGATGCACATTCGGCAAAAGGTACTTGAACAACTGAGGTAATAGAGACTGGAGGGTGCAACAGCGGTGTCCCAGCTGAGACAGAACCACAGCAGAGCCCTCAGCAAACCAGCCCAGGAACCAGAGCGCGGTCAAAGGACCTGGGCTGGCCGAGGGGCGCGGTGGTCACGAAACGGGGTAACGGGGCTCACGACACACTCAGTCCTGTGTGGGGCATTGCTGCTGTGCCCTCAGGCAATCTACGCTAAATTGCTTCAGTGAAGAAACATGTTCAGTTGTACGAGCGGATAATATGTGAAAGTGCATTGTGACACACGTGTGACTCGGGCCCTGCGTCTGCCCGCCCCTGACTCTGGTGTGAGTGAGGCCCCGTTGCATTGTGGGTACCGGCTCAGTGTGTGCCGTGGAGGACCAAGCAGGCCGAGCTCTCTCTCCCTCCTCTCCTCTCGGGGAGCTGACAGCTCGTCAAAACGGGATCCGTAATTGAAAATCCCAGGAAAAGGGGGATAATGATCGTTTATTTGTGTGAAATTTAAAGGAGCGCGGTGGGGGGGGGGGGGTTTGGCTCGCATGGCGTTTCAGGAGCTTATCGGGCCGCGGCTGGGCGGTTAATTAAATCAAACGGCACGCAAACACGGACCGGTGCTCTCCCCGGCCCAGCGGCTCCCATTGCTGCTCCTCCATTTCATCAAACTGCTGATTGCGCCACACATCCTCTCACTTCGGCATAGCTATTAAATAATAATCCAAATTATTACCCCGCCGCGTCAGGCGAAGGACGGGGGATGCATTTTGAGACGCAGGAGGCATTCGGACAAAGAACCCCCGGATGGATCAGCAGCAGAGGAGATGAGAATAAAGCCGCTCCGAAACCCCCCAACGCCGCGTCGGCGCCTCTGTTCGTTCACACGTCGGTCCACACTCGTCACGATCACACAGAGAGGCCGTTTACAGAGAAACATGCATTGCTGTCTCTTAGCGTAGCGCAGTCCAGTGCTTCCCGAGCAGGAGCAGGCGGCCACTCCTCCTCTCCCACACCTCGGCTCGGTAAGGCCCAACATCAGCGCTTATTGTTTGAGAAAAACAGGTGGCAGGCGGGTGTGGCGGTTTGTTGATGCATCGGTCTTGAAAGCAGAGGGTTGCTTGAGCAGTTCTTGGGTCGGTTCAGGCGTTTAACCTGATAGCTCACCTTCTTCAGTTGGGGGTGGCAGTGGCTCAGTGGTTAGCGACGTGGGCTGGCAAGCGGACGGTTGCTGGTTCGAAGGCCAATGAAAAAACTGTGAACTGGAAAGCGGAGGGAGGCAAGTTCGCTTCCTGGGGAATTGCCCTTGAGCAAGGCAGTGAACCTGTAACTGCTCCAGGGGCACCGTAATATGGCTGACCCTGCGCTCGGACCTCTCTGATGGAATACATATGTATAGTGGTCTTTTTTTGTGTGTATCTAGGAGAGATATGAAAAAAGACCAATTCCAATTACCTTGTGTAACATGGCTAATTAAGTATATTCCTATCCCTATTCCAGTCAATATCCAGCGGTATAAATGCATGTGTGGAACAGCATGCTCTGTGCAGTAAGTTGCCTTTGATCTTTGAGGGCATCTGCAAAGCAAACACGTACAATAATCATATGGTATAGCTGTGCACATTTCATAAAGTCCTATGAATGAATTACACTGTTTCATAAGGTCTTAAGATTTCACATTTTCTGACTGCAAAATCAAAACATTCTCAAACCAATCAAAAAATACACAAAAGGGCAACGATATGTTCCTCACAAGGACTGGGGAAATAAGGAAAAGATTCAAATCGCAGAATCGTTGATACACATGGGATCTTACAGGGAAAAGAAAACAGAAAAGGCAAAAGAAACCTTGATATTTTTTTAATTCCAAAGCAAATCAAACAAAATTAAATTGACCCAAAAAAAGCGCTCAGGCTATCTGGGGTGACTGAGCGCACCTCCTCTCAAAGTGAATAATAAGTTGCGTAATGAGAGATTTCTACAGATTCAAAGAGCTGGTGATTAAAACAGACAGGGTTCCGCCCGCTGTGTGATTGCAGTACTGAGTCCCTCCCCTCCTCTCCCCCTCTCTCCCAGCTCCGGTGATCCTGAACGAGCTGAACTGGACTCAGGCCCTGGAGAAGGTCTTCATCGACAACAGCAGGGAGGACCCGTCGCTGCGCTGGCAGGTGTTCGGCAGCGCCACCGGCGTCACCAGATACTACCCAGGTGCCGTACCTCCCTGCGCTTCCGTCCACTCCCAGCATGCTTTGCAACCCGTCCCATATCAATAATATGTGCTGTTTAGCAGACGCTTTTATCCAAAGCGACTCACAGTAGGGAATGCATACATTTTTCAGTATATGTGGTCCCAGTGGGAATCGAACCCACAACCTAAGCGTTGCCAGCACCATGCTCTGCCTACTGAGCCACACAGAACGACATCACTGTAACTATAAACACAGGGTTTCATTATGATGACAAACCTTTAGCATGCTGGCTAATTTGATACATGTATGTATATATACTGTAGGTGCATATGTATATGTACGGTATATACAGTCATGTAAATGTTGAGCTGTACGATTTGCTCCAGTCTAACTTGAGCTTTGCACTGTTTGTTCTGTCCCACATGCAGCCACACCATGGAGAGCTCCAAATAAGATTGACCTGTATGACGTGCGGAGGCGGCCATGGTGAGCCAATCCCTGTTCCCTGTTCTCCGCCTGCTCTAAATGTCTTTCCCGCAGCGGTGGGAAGAAGGTGTGGCGTTGGACGGCGCGAGCGTGCCCTGCTAACCGCGTACGCTGCCGTGCCCGCGCAGAGGCCATTAGACGCTCGGCACTGTTTCCGAGGCTGTAGTCCACATCACTGCTTCTCCTGGAGGGCTCTGGGGAACGGAGAGGCGGTTCATTTGTCCCAGTCTGTCACAAGGCAGGCACTGGAGAGGGGCATTAACAGGAGAGGGGCATTAACAGGCCTCCTTCTCTGCCCGTGCTCTGGGACAAGTGGCACGGGGAGCACTGGAGCGTTCCCGGGCCTGTCATGGTTTAAGCACCTGTGTGGTGCAGCCAGGGCCAGCGAGGATTCCAGGCACTGCCACCGCCCAGCAGGTGCCCGGTCACCTGGGCCCATGTGACTAACAGGCTGTCAGGCAGAGGGAGGGGGATTTGATGGCTGGGCAGAACCTCCCAGAACATTTCTTAACCACGAGACTGGCACTCCGGGAATCCTTAAAGAGGAGATAGCGGGCCGTTTGTCACCTCACACCCCTCCCCGGGCCGGCCTGGTTCCTCTCGTATTGATCCGCTTGTCCTAAAATAATCAGACTGTACCTATTCGCATCATCCTGGTGGTTGCAGCTGAGAAGAATCGTGTTTACTTTTTTCCCTCTACACTGCACAAAAAAAGGTACCATGTTGTACCTATTAAAGTACAAATGTCGGTGGCGGCGGATAGCGTAGCAGTCTCATGGCTGGTCTGATACGAGTGTGCGCTGCAGTTCGAAACCCGTCTCTCCGCCAGACAGGCTCCAGAACCAATGTGAATAAGAATTCATTACCCTAACCTTGATACATATCTGTACCTTTCTTCAATTTGTACCTTTTTCCACTGGGAAAGGATGCAAAACATTATCATGAAGGATCTTATGTGTACCTTTGAAGGCACACCGAACACATTCGTACCCTGAGGAACAAAATTGTACCCTAATTGTACCTTTGTTTTTGGGAGTGTACAACTTCTGTCAGCTCTGATGACGAGATTGACATTAGCAAGCTAAAACAACAACCACTGTCCCTTTCGCATATGCAGGAGTCCTACAAGTATGCAGGCGTCTCCCTCAGGCCGGTGGTGTCTGAACAGGGCGGATGGCCACCACTGCAAAAGTCTGCAACCTCTGCAAATGCAAAAGTCGCCCAGAATACGGGGTGGAAATTTATTGCAAGCAGATGCATTAGCGGCTTAATCTTGAGCCACAACAATAGCGCGTTGAGTTATCACCTTCTCCTCCGTGACATACAGTAGTTGCGTATATCTCAGCAGTCTTCATGAATAACATATGGGCAGGCCCAGCTTAGGAGATTAATCCGCTGAAATGTAGTGCGCCAAATTCACTGTGCCACCGGCTATTTCATTGGCCCCGCCCACCTCTGCTGCCGTTCATCCCGGAGAAGGCAGCCTTTGCTTTACAGCGTAATGTCAGTGAGCAGGATGTAGCCATCTTGTGATGCTGTTTGCTTAACATCTATGTATATATATCATTTTGTTTGTTTTATGAATTTGCCACGCTCCGGGCTTGCTGCAGTGTTATTTTAGCAGCAGTGATTCAGTAACGAAATAACACCTGCGCCAGAACGAACGCAAACAGTATTTGTTTCGGAAGCAGTCCCGTCTACGCCGTTTGATGTATGACTCTGCTTATAAATAGCGCAGAGAGAGTCAGCACCTAGCTTTATGATTCATAGTAGATGTCTTACCGTGGAGGGACTTTTGGGTTATTTAATGGTTGCCTTATTTAAAATGCGTTAAATTATATCTGGCTCTGTGCAGCCATTTTTATCTGCTGTTTGTGTCTTGCGTTTGTATTTTTTTCATGCTCAGTTGCCCTGGATGAAGATATCTTCCAAATAAATGTACTACTACTACTACTTCTTCTACTACTACTAATATATATACGCCATTTAGCAGACGCTTTTACCCAAAGCGACTTACAGTAGTGAATGCATACATTTTCAGTATATGTGGCCCCAGTGGGGATTGAACCCACAACCTAAGCATTGCCAACGCTGTGCTCTACCAACTGAGCCACAGAGAACCACTACTAATACTGCTGCTACTACTGCTACTGCTACTGCTACTGCTACTGCTACTGCTACTGCTACTGCTACTACTACTACTACTACTGCTACTGCTACTGCTACTACTACTACTAGTACTACTACTACTAATAATAATAATACCTGGAGTATATAATTAGTTCAATTGAGCTTAATGGTGAAAAGGTCTATGTATGAGAGATGGGTAAGTGTGATACCTGGAGGGTAAACAGATGGTAAACCATACACAGACATATCTTGGCTTGCAAGGCGTACCGACTAATGCATTAAGCATTATGGGAGACAATCTGCAATGCAAACACTGACGGTATGCTGAAGCATGAGATGTATGAGGATGGTGAAGTCATCTCTACTCTCCCTCCCTCCCTCCCCCTCTCCCTCTCCCTCTCTTGCGCCAGCCTCAGGGCTTAGTGGTAAGGGAAGCTTCTGGGCCCAGGTGATTAATGCATCCTCCTAATGTACCCCCCCCAGCATCAGCAGCTGCTCTGGAGCCCCCAGTCCAAGGCTCCGCTTGGACCGAGGCACTCAGCGCCGTGAGGGGGAAAGTGCTGTAGTCATCTCCTCACTGGCTCGCCCAGGGAGCCAACATGGCTGTGTCTCTGAGCTGAGTCTGCAGTCAGCAGGCAGGGGGATGGTTTGGGTGGCAATAAATCAGCAAAAGGAAAGGACTGGTAGCTCTTTACTTGAAGGGGATCTTATGAAGAATTCATAACGCCTGTGTTAGCCCTAGTAATGACTATAAGCCTTGTGTTAAGCACAAATGCACATTTTGTAGGGCTTATTAAGGTGTTATTAATGACATATAAGACTCACTTTGCTGGAATTCTTTGATGCAGAAATGTGTTTATAAGGCACTGTCCTGCAAAGCTTGTGTGGATCATTGGCAGATGGGAAAAGAGGTGAACTCTACTGACCGCATGAGTGTTTGGAGACGGAGGACCAGTGGTGGTGGGGTCGGTGTGTTGAGTCAGCTGAGGGTCAGTGTGTTGAGCACGAGGGTGTGAAGTTCAGGTGAGCATGTCGGTGAGGTGAGCGTATCCTTTAGTGTGGCTTGAGGGTCGGAGAGGAGGGTGGTGGGGCCAGAGTCAGAGAGGGAGTCTGAGGGTCAGTGTGTGGAGCACGAGGGTTGGGCAGAGAGCAGAAAAGGCCGATTGGCCTCAGGCTTCTTCCCATGGGGCCAGCTGAGTGACAGCTCCCGTTGTCACAGTACAGGAAGCTATCTGAGGAACGCAATTAAAATGGCCGTGCACCGTTATCAAAGAGCGATTTATCATGCAAGCGCGTATGCGCCCGGTTTGCAGGATCGAGGACGGTCGCTTTCACAACCGTGACACACTTATCAATGGCAATGATGAACGATGCCAGTCACAGACAGCCAATGAAAATACCCCTCACGGCAACGAATACAGCGAGGTATCTCCCGCAGTCAAACGCTCAGTTTATGTGCGTGCTGCGACAAGTGGAAAGCATCGCGTGAAGGAAAAATAAAATAAAAAAAGGTTTATCTACGCCGCAGCAGCGTGAGAGCTGCCGCACAACTGAAGGCACAAGACATTCTAATGGGGGGGGTGCTAAAATGGTGACTTCAGAGCCAATGGCTGAAAAGCCCTGCCGCCTCACAGTGGTGTAGCTTCCACGGCCAGCAAGCCGTTTCTACATGGAGGGGAGGGGAGGGGCGTGGCTAGCGCTAGCGGGTGTAGAGAAACAGATGTCAACCCCAATCTCGGGTATATCTCTTAATATTCCTGACATATTTGGGGGAAGAGAAGAAAAAAACTTGATTGCTTATCATTTCTATTCCATATGTTGGAAGCTTTCCCAAAGGCTTGCTTCTGTCTTTTTGAAAAGGGCCTTCCCGGTGCTATTCCTTATCGCTGTCGTTCTCCGAGCCTTCGCCCTGCTGCAGTAACGGCCCCCATTTAGGCGTGTGGACTCTCGCGCCTCGCCGTGAAAAGTTCGCACCAGGTTCTTAGACCTCATAAAATGAGGCCCACTGCAATCATCGCCTGGTGTGTTCATCTGGAAAGGCCTGATTTCTGATTTTCATGTGGTCAGTGGCTCCAAGAAAATCAAAAAAAAATATTGCTAAAAATCTTTTAAACCTTTTTTTAAAATGGTTATCAATTGCACTGTGGTCATTTACGTGCCTGCCGCCTCTCCCCGCCCCCCCACAAACCTTTGATGATTTACCCGGCCGTGAATCGAGACAATCAGTGTAACAGGTCAGGGGGAATTCATTAAAGAAACTGTTGAAATTCCTGCAATCCTCTGTGCCTCCGTGGGGATGAAGAGACGCTAACAAGGTGCGAGCTGGCAGAGTAATTAAGTTCACACCCGCGTAACTATCCCTGGTGGTTCCCCCACAGAAAGGGTATCAGTGAAAAGCTGCTCTAAATGTTGTAAATCGCTAAGTGAACAACTTGCCCCCCAGTAATTGTATTGTTGCTGTGACAGTATGCCAATTGTTGCTGACGCTTAAATTGGAGAGGTATCACGTATGTGTTTTTTTAAAAGATTTTTTTTTTTATTCCTTGTTTAAAAAAATGAAATAAAAAAAGGCTACGACTGTCACACGCACACAGATGACACGGTTTAACACTTAAAAGAACTAGGGGAGGGGGAAGGGGGTTATTTATTAATAAGTTGCTGTAAGTAAACCAAACCTTTATTTAACATTTTTATTGATTCATTACATTTCTGTCAAGGACAACTGGTAGAGCTCTGGTACAGTAACCGTCAGTCTGTTTGAATTACTTCAACAAAAGCCCCTTGGGACCAATATGAGCTGTTGCCTAGCAACAGCTGAGGACCTGTTGCTGTGCGGCTGGTGTTGGACCAGCGGTGCTGTGGAGGCCTTGGTGTCAGGTCAACCCTGTGATTATGGGCTAACGCTGTCATTTCTTGTAGGAGCTGCCAGTGAGCAGGCAGTAGTCAGTCCACAGCGGGTGTTAGTAGAATCTGCTTCTGTGTCGTCAAACCGACTGGACTTATTGAGAGAGACAGATTTGCTGAAATCACACACACACACACACACACACACACACACACACACGTACACACTCACACACACACATGTACATAAATACCCCCCAACCACACACACACAAACACGCACATATTCACCTGTGCGCGCGCACACACACACACACACATGCACACACACACACACACACACCACACACACATACATACATACATACATACACACATGCACACATTCACCTGTGTGCACACATGCACACACCACAACCACACACACACACATGCCCACAGACACAGACACACATATACACACATGCACACATTCTTCACCTATGCACACACATGCAACCACACACACACATGCCCACAGACACACACACATACACACATTCCTCACCTGTGCGCACCCCCCCACACATACACATATGCACACACACACACACACACACACACACATATTCACCTGTGCACACACACACACACACACACATGCATACCCACCCGCGCACACACACACACACACACACACACACATTGTTTTGATGAACCAGGATCCTGTTTTGCCGATCACTTCCTGTAGAATACTCACATTGGGTTTAACGAATAATTGAATACTAATAGTTAAAGGAATATAAGGGCAGATACAAGTAATGCAAACTCTGTACACTTCTAGTGTTTGCCATCACATTCTGCATATCCACATAGGGAGCTGGATGTAGTGTGCAAGCTCAAAAAAACATGACACTGGTTTTGAAATGTTTGGCATGCCATGAAATATGAATTGTTAAAACAGATTGATGATCCCGCAGTATTTTTGCAAATCACAAAGGATTGAATGAAAGATTATTTTCTTTCTGACATTAGGAGAAAATTGCAGTCATATCAATCAAATGACGCATCAAATGTCACATCGGTGACAAATTGGCAACGATTAAACTCAGTGCCACTTCCAGCACACATTCAGTGCATTTGTTAGATGTATTTCTCTTTATCACTAGCAACACCCATGATTTTATATTCACTTTTAACAGCAAGGGGTGGTTATATCTTAACTATGTAAACATTGCTTTTAAAAACACACAATTACCTGTAATGATAAAATACAACCAGAACTCCTTTTGTCAAGGATTTCTTCGATGAATAAATATTCACATGCCACTATGACTATATATAACCACACATTAGCATTTTCAAACAGCATCATGACAATAGGCTAAACATTGAAAACGTGACTTTATACATGCCTGTCTGTGTTATTTTCATTGTGCCACCTTACAGGTGAAACAATTTCCTCTTTTTTCGTAATGCACTTTCCTGTCAGTGAACAATACACCTTTGTATCGTAATGTATAACAATTACTGTGATTATTCAAATCAAAACACTGCATGCGCCAGGGTCTATACATTTCAAAACATGGTAATTGCAGATTATGTCGAGAAATGAGGTACAGCAGAAATGAGTCTCACACCTACACACAAGCAGACTCATTTCAGTCTTCAAGCCCAACAGGGTGCCAGGTACCACACACACATCATAAAATAGACCATTTCACATAAATTGTATAGGATACTAGTTCTATTCGTAAATTAACGGACTTCTAAAATCAAACGGTTATTTTTTTGCCAGCACTCCGCCTGCAGCTTGAGCAGGAAGTGATTTAAACTCTTAACTTATTTGTGATCCTGCTTTCCTAAGTGTGTGTGTGTGTGTGTGTGTTAAATACACACATATGGGAAAAGCACGTTTTCATTAGAACAACCGCTCGCCACAAATGTATTGATAGAGTCCCTGTCCTAGGGCCTCCCGGACGCTGGGCCAGCTGAGGCCCTCATTCTTGGTGCAGTGGTGCTCCGAGAGTAACCGGGTTCAAACAGTCGAAATGCAGGACAAGCAGGATGAATTTGTGGGACATTGTGGGACGGGAAGGAAATCATCTAAATAACAAAGCAGGGAGAGGGGATCCTATATTATATCTGTAAATGTATATGTGGGGGAGGGGCCTGATAGCTGTTATTATTTTATTTAAGTACGGGACAATGTCCGCTGTTGCGGGACAATGGGTCAAAATGCAGGACTGTCCCGCACAAAACCGGGACACGTGGTCCCCCTTGACGCGGCCCGAGGTTCGACTGTGGTTGTGAGCTCTGCAGGTTCTCCGGAATTCTGCTTGCTACGTTTCGCTATTAGTGGCTATCCAACGTATTACTTGTTGCACGGTCTTGTTGTACAGTATATCATATGTGAAAATGAGGCCTCCCGCGTGGTCTAGTGGTTTCAATGTCCGACGCTGGCCACGGCGACCCGGGTTCGATTCCCCGTCGCGGCAGAGTCGGCTCTGGCCGGGACTGCCACCGGGGCGGCAATTGGCTGTCCGCCCCAGGGAGGGGGAAGGGAAGCCGACACAGTTCGCTGCGCACAGGAGTGGTTCTGGGGTGCCGGAATTACAGTCGACAGCACGACGAGCGCTGTCTCAGAGGAGGCAGCACTTTGCCATTGTCACTGCCAGTCACAGGGCTACGGCAGCTAATTACGAGGGAGGGGATCGAACTAAGACTAGCGGGAGTAATTGACTACCAAATTGGGAGAAAAATGGGAGAAAATCGGAAAAATTAATTTATAGAAGTATATCAGTGTGAAAATGTAACCCTGTACCCTGACTGATCTGCATTGTGATATATTCCTTCAAATTCTTTTAGTTAATTTCTAAGAGGTTTTTTTGTGGCAACTTCCAAAGGTATTGTACAATTATTAAGTGGCTGTTCCTACCGAGTAACTTTATTCATCCTTAAGGATGCAATTTACTAATCATATGGTGCATGAAGCTTTTAATGGAATAATTGATGTTCCCTTTCATGTAATGCTTCTAAATACGTGTGATGGGCCCTGCTGACAGCCAAAGCATGTTTGTGGCCTGACAGCTTTCATGAAAAGATGAAAAAAATCTAACGGCGCCGCTAGCGTGAGGGCCGAATTTTTCTATTTTCTTTGAACTGTCTTTTTTTTATTACTATTTTTTTTTATTGGCTGCCCTTAATTTTTTTTACATCGGTATGCGGTGGTCTTTTCTTCAACTGATCACATGAATCTCTCAAATGAAAGAGCTTCACGGCAGTGGGCTTTTCGAGAGCGTTAAACGAGCCAGGCACCATGCTTCCTTATCAAATTGTGACAATTCTGCATGGTCGCTGACACGTTGAAAGGCTTGGGACTGTGAAGGAAAGCAGGCAACATGCAGTCTATAGTTGACTTCCTTAGCCTGGATAACCATTTTGCATTGATAGTGTACTCACTGGTAACATATGTATTGTGGTTTATTTATGAGTTACTGGTCTTGGGTGAATTATTTGTTGTTAAAAAGCCAATGTATGTTTCAGGGTATGGTGACGAAGAATTATACTTCTTGCAGTGTTCAATTTTAACAACATATATTTACATGTGTGCCAGTAGTCTTTCTGGGTTACTCTAGTGAACTTACTGTTTGTTAGTTTTCTATCCATAAGAGTTTTCATTTTGCCTTATTTGTTGTCATGTTACAGATGTGCTAATCTCTGCTTCTTGGTCCTGGCTCTTTTTGAATGTCATGGCAGTTGATTCCTGTCACAGTGCATGTGTGTGTATGAGCATAATACACACACGTGTTGCGTCTGCTCACATGCAGGGGCGCGGCCTGTGTTTTTTGAGGAGGCTGTGGTCAGCTTTGAAATGCATTGTGGGATTAAAAGGAGTCATTCTGGCCCCTTCCCCTCTCGCCCAGCCTGCAGTCAGGGCTCCAGAAGCAGGGGATTGTGGGACATCCCAAGGCCTCGCGCAGGACAGACTGAGAAGTCACTTTAATTATGCGGCATGGCGACGGCGTTGCCGGGGCTCGCTCTGTTTGTGCTGCGCTCTGACCTTTGCTCAGACTGCGGCGGCTCCCCGCTAATTGCCCGCGTATATTTAGCCGTCTTCTCCGCGGGCCTTCGTCGAAAGCTGGGACTGTGTGCGGCGATACGGCAGGGAATTGGTTTTATCGGAATTGTTCTGCTGGAGCAGTTTGTACAGTGATATCCAGCGATGCAAGCGTCGGGGGTCTCTGAGGTCACTGCTCGCATTTGGAAATAATTGAGACGACTAAGTACACCGATCCACTGCCATGAAATATATTGGAGACACTTTCATTTGAGTAGCAAATTAAATAGTTAATGATATGCTAACCGCTGTGTTACGTATTAGTAATTACCACATTTGTTACAGAGTTATAAATGGGGAGTTTGCAGTTATGCTGGCGTTATTGCACACGGTCTGGGGTCAGTTAGTAAAAGTGCTCTGCTGCAAAACTATTTCTCTCTCTGGAGTCTTGGTTTTGTACTCATTTCTACTAGACCTAAAGCATAACCCTCAGCCCAAATGTATACTTAACCACATGCTTTGTGTCTCTTGTACTCACATAGCAATTATTTGATTTCTCTGCAGTGTAGTTACATTGGTAGGCATACGGCCCACTGCTATAACTTCTAGGTCTTCATTAATACCGTTTAAGCGTGGCCGTTGATACTATCTAACCTAGTGTAACGGAAAAGTAATAAGCTTCAGTCCAAATGATGTGCGATTAGTGACTTAATGTATGTGAATGAGAATAATGCTGGGCGTGGCGCAGAAGATTAGAGGGAGCTTGCATTAGGCCTGCATCCTGTGAAAGCCCCTTTGACAGAGTTTGACTGTGTTATATAGCTCTCTCTCTCTCTCTCTCTCTCTCTCTCTCTCTCTCTCTATAGCTCTAAAACAAATAGCAGTGTCGGCGTTGATGCTCTTTGGTCTGTTGGAGCATCAGGGAGAAAATAAAAAACAATTAGCCACCATCTTCGCAGCTGTGTTTCCTTTGACTGCCCCCTTCCCCCTCCCCATCTCCCTGCCCCAAGGAAAATTAATGGTCCAGTCACCACACTTAATTGTCTCCAATTGCTCTGACATTAATTATTAACATTTCTTGATTGTAACGTCGGTACAGGTTATTAAAGGAAGGTTGTGAGGAGGATGGGGGGAATGGAGGACACATGGAGAGAGAGAGAGAGAGAGAGAGAGAGAGAGAGAGAGGGAGAGAGAGGAGAGAGAGAGAGAGAGAGAGAGAGAGAGGGAGAGAGAGAGAGAGAGAGGGAGAGAGAGAGGGAGAGGGAGAGAGAGAGAGAGAGAGAGAGAGAGAGAGAGAGGAGAGAGAGAGACCAACGCACTAGAGAAAGGCACACATAGACTTCTGTTACCCAAGCGTTGCAAACATTCCATTACCTCCTAGGTGCAATCCAGCATGCAGGCCATAAGAGATATTGATTTCTGGGGGAAGCCAATCTCACGTCTCTGTAAATATTTTGGCCTGGTGGTCAATTCTGCAGGGAGCGGCTGTTCCCAAGACATCATCACGGTAGAGCCACTCTCCCTTCCCCCTCTCCTCTTTCTGATCATCGGCTCCCTTTGCTATGCTCTCCATTTTTCTTCCTTTCAAGAGAGTACTCTTCCCTCCTAAACCTATTTATCTCTTCTCTCTCTCTCTCTTTCTTTCGGCTCAACTTCCCTCAATCACTCTCGTCTCTGTTTTCTCTGTCTCTCTAAAGTGTACTCCTCTATCTATCCTCTCTTCCTCTTCCTCCCTCCCTATTTTGTTATTCACAAGACCCAGGAGACACTGGTATGAGTGTGGTGTTAGACTGTGACTCCAGTGTCTGTGGCAGTCAGAGAGGGGGCGGGGGGGAGACTTCCTGTCGTAAAGAATGGCTGAGAAGTGGCTGAAATATGAAGCACTTTGTAAACGCAGTCTAAAGACTGTAGACAGTTGTGTCAGCAGGTATTGAAGGCCTTTGGGACCAGTGCCAAACAGACAGTTTTATTTGATCCTGGGCTACAGCACAAGCTGAATGCAAGTCGTGTGTGTGTGTGTGTGGGCGCGCGTGCGTGTGTGTGCGCGTGTGTGCATGTTTATTTATTACCATTATATCCCTAGAATTGGGCATATTAAATTCAAATGTATGATTTTTTTTCTTCCTTTTTGCAGAATCACATGATAATAAAATGTGAAATAATCCACTCCTCACTCTGAATGTCTCCCCACCTAAAAAAATAAATAAAGATAAAGTTCGAGAAGCAGCCACCACGCTATCCTGAAACGCAGAAATAGTCAACACACGAAAATGCTGCCAGAATAAATACATAAAAGCGCACGTGCTCCTCAGGCGGCCCTGCGCGGCGTTGATTTTTTTATTTTATCTTAATTCAATCTTTATTCAATAAGCACGTCTCGGGAGAGCCGGCTGAGAGAACGTCAGTCCATAAAATAATACAGCCTGTCGCCGCGACACGAGAGCGGCTTCAATCTCCCGGCCGGCTCCAGAGCGCGCGCGGCACCGCTGCACCGACGCCGATAATTCCGTCGATTCAGGCGCTCGGAATTCGGCGAAATTCAAATGTAAATCAGCGCGCTCCGTAAAAACGTGTCAGGGTACACATGTATCATCTCAGCCGGGCGTTATCAGCGACGTGCTCGGCCCCTCCTGTTGGCGTTAATGCGTAGATTCCGCGGCGGCGCTTCCGCGGCCGCACAATTTCATGAATGCAAATAAGAGCTTTACGTGGCAGATAGGGACGGGAAAAAAACCGAAAACACAGATAAACAACTTCGTAAATCCGAGATTGTTTGCGGAACCGAGCGTGAGATGAATTTATTTATTTTTTGGCCGTCGTCTCTTTGTTGCGTGCGACGTACTCCGTCGGCTGTGGGTCAGTGCTTCTCGCTCGCTCGCGTGCTACGTCGGTCACACAGCGTCCCAGAAACACCACACG
The DNA here is from genome assembly GCA_029706075.1 of Aldrovandia affinis. Classification (NCBI taxonomy): domain Eukaryota; kingdom Metazoa; phylum Chordata; class Actinopteri; order Notacanthiformes; family Halosauridae; genus Aldrovandia; species Aldrovandia affinis. Next base: position 2,053,918 of record JAINUG010000122.1, on the reverse strand, counting down.
GGTGCAGTGGCAGCACACTCGTGTTTGCCGTCAAGTATTTTATTTCCTTTATGATAACCTTCATTTCTACTGAGATTATTCACAGCATTCGCAGCAGTATTCACAGCATTTATCCCCTAGTGCATGAAAGCACGACAGTGTGGTATAATAGCGGTTAGGCACTTGTAACGCAAAGGTTGCAGGTTCGATTCCCAGGTGGGACACTGCTGTCCTACCCTTGAGCAAAGGTACTTAACCTGAATCGCTTCAGTAAATATCCAGCTGTATAAATGGATTGTGTGTAAACAAAATGTAAAACCGTGTAAGTCGCTCTGTCTGCTAAATACCTGTGATGTCCTGCATAGGAAGGAGATGTAAGCAAAGCTAAATTAAGTTGCCAGAAAGCACTGGGGGGTGCGCCCCAGCCGACCTCTGCCCCTGCTGATGGATATAAATTTGGAGACTGTCTGTGGAGCCTCACTCTCTCCCCACCTCCTGATTAATATCCAGTGTGTAAACTATTCTCTCTCTGGCTCCCCCAAGCACATGGGCATTCCATCACCGTCTTCTTTCTCTCTCTGTCTCTCTGTCTCTCTCTCTCTGTCTCTCTGTCTCTCTCTCTCTCTCTCTGTCTCTCTCTCTCTCTCTCTCTCTCTCTCATGCTCTCTCTCTCTCTCTCTCTCATGCCTGTCTCTCTCTCTTTCTCTCTCTCTCTGTCTGTCTCTGCCTGTCCCTCTCTCTCTCTCTCTCTCTCTCTGTCTGTCTCTCTGTCTGTCCTCTCTCTCTCTCTCTCTCTGGCCAGGGCGGGCGCTCCCCCTCACCCTCGCGCTCTGCCGGTGTGGTCACCGCTAAAAGTTAGCGCTCTGCCCCAATCCATCCCGTCCCCCCTGTAAATAAAGCGCCCCTTAACCCATGCCAATCTCGTCTATTGCCCCCACTGCAGCCCCCCCACGCAGTTATCCCTCAGCACGAGCCAACCATAGGAAGCTTTATTTCCCCGCAAATCACCGAACTACAGATCCACTAAAATAAACCGCCGTCCGTTGTTTGTTTGGTCGCTCCAGAGACTTTTAATTTGGTTTGTGGTTTTTTTCTGGCTGGTTGGATCCCCAGTCAGTGTGACCCCCTCTGTTCTGTTTAGATCAGGAATGGGGCTCCAGTTCTAATGTTCTCCTCTTAATGTCTCTTAATAGTCCTGCGCTTCCCAAATGCATCCCTCAGAATCACTTGTTCTGCATTTAATTATGTAAAACAAATACTGTTGGCTTAAAAAAAAAAACACTGTTTGCATGTTTATGTTCTGGTTTGAACCCTGTGTTATTTAATTTCAACAAGCTTAAAGATTGTGGTGTGTGTGTGTATGTGTGTGTGTGAGCGTGAATGTGTGTGCGATGTGTAGGTGTGTGTGTGTGTGTGTGAGACAGAGTGTAGGGTGTGTGTGATGTGTAGAGTGTGTGAGACAGAGTGTGTGTGAGGTGTGAGTGTGATGTGTGATGTGTGATGTGATATGTGTGTGTGTGTGTGACAGAGTGTAGTGTGTGTGTGAGTGTAGGTGTGTGTGTGTGTGTGAGTAGGGTGTGTGTGATGTGTAGGGTGTGTATGTGTGAGACAGAGTGTAGGGTGTGTGTGTGAGACAGAGTGTAGGGTGTGTGTGTGTGTGTGTGTGTGTGTGTGTGATGTGTGTGTGTGTGTGTGTGAGACAGAGTGTAGGGTGTGTGTGATGTGTAGGGTGTGTGTGATGTGTAGGGTGTGTGTGTGTATGTGAGACAGTGTAGGGTGTGTGTGTGTGTGATGTGTAGGGGTGTGTGTGTGTGTGTGTGTGATGTGTGTGTGTGTGATGTGCAGGACAGGGGTGGTATCTGTAGTAGCGGTCAGGGCGTGGTGAGTGAGGTGTGGATGCTGGTTGGCTGTTCGGGGGGTGAGTGAGGTGTGTGTGTAGTGGGCGGTGGGTGGCTGGTGTGGATGCTGGTTGGCTGTTCGGGGGGTGAGTGGGCAGAGGACACGGACCAGCGCTGCACCAGCCAGCCCCATCTGCTCGTCACCTGGCCTTGGCACAGGGGAGCGGAGGTAATGACAGGGAAACAACGGCAGCTCTTGGCAGGAGTGGAGAGGTAATTACAACGTGGAATCCATGCAGAAACAACACATCTGGATCCTGGAGTTCAGCGCAGAATATCAAATATCCACCGATCACTTATATCTCTGATAGCAGAGAAATAAAGAGCTTGATAAAATGAATAAATATATACATGCATTCACAAGTAAGGGGGAGGGGGTGATTAATTCTCTGTGGGAACAGTAAAAACAGGCAATAGCTTCCTCTAACAGGAGTGGCATAGTAAACTGGTCTGTTAGTGAGAATGTAGCTGCTCCATTGTGTTTGTGCTGTTGCTGGTCCTCCAGTGTGGGAAAATGTCACTGGAAGCCTATCATCTCATGGAGGCTGACTTTCCACAGTGTGTGTTGGCACTTACTAAGTCATGCCTTTGAAACACTGTAGGTGCAACCAAATGCAGTTCATTCAGAACCTGGTTTCCTGATTCATGTCCGAATTCCACATTTCTGGGTCCCCACTCCACCACCCAATTCCATCTCTCTCCATCTCTCTCTCTCTGTCTCTGGCTCTTTCTCTCTCTCTCTCTCTCTTTCTCTCTATTTCTCTTTCTGTCTGTCTGTCTCTCTGTCTCTCTGTCTCTCTCTCTCTCTCTCTCCTGTGCTAGCTCACGTTGCACTGTACCTTTTTTCCGATTTCTAACAAAGCAGACCTGTGACACGCTTTCAGCTGCAGTCGGGTTGGAAGCAGCGTATTATCTTAATGGCTCATCTTCACAGTGGCAGCTGCTCTAGGCCCCTCCCCCAGCAGCCCGACGATGCGGCCCTGCGATCTGGCGTGCGGGCGGCGCCGCTCCCATACCTATTTAACAGAGGAGAGAGAGAGAGAGAGAGGAGCCATCTTACTCTGTATACACTCTCTCTCTCTCTCTCTCTCGGTCTCTCTCTCACTCTTTTTAAATTAAGATTTGAGTAATTAAATTGATAAAAGTCATGCCAATACGCTTCATGGCTCCAGCCCCGATTCTGAATGCCACACAGGCTTTGCAGAGCAGGAGAAGTTCTACCTTTGATGTGGCGCTGTCTATTATTGAAAATAATTGGATTTCACCCCCCCCTTTCTTTTACCCTGGACATGCTCAGTTAATCCGGCACTCCGAGCCGCGCGGGCCTGAGGGCTGCAGCTCTCGCTATCAGTGGGCCAGCTGGCAGCGCTGCCCGGGTTCGAGCTGTTTCAGCCCGGTCCAGGACCGGGGAGGGAGCGGGGGACGGGTCAGGGAGTCGGCTCAGGTTGTGGCGCGGCTCCTCCTGCCAGCGGCTCCCTGGCCCTGGAATCCAGGCGGAACGGCGGCAAGGCCCGGAGGGGTTCAGAGCCACTGTGTTCTGTTTCAGAGAGAGAGGGAGGGAGAGAGAGAGAGAGGGAGGGAGAGAGAGGTGGGGGAGAGACGAGGGGGAGAGGGAGGGGAGGGGAGGGGAGGGAGAGGGGGGGAGAGGGGGAGAGGGAGAGGGAGAGAGGGAGAGGGGGGGAGAGGGGAGAGACAAGCGGGGAGAGGGAGAGTAGAGAGAGGGAGAAAGGGATGAAGAGAGGGAGGGAGAGGATGAGGGGGAGAGATAGAGGGGGAGAGAAGGAGGGAGAGGGAGGGAGGGAGGGAGGGAGGGAGGGAGGGAGGGAGAGAGAGGGAGGGAGGGAGGGAGAAGGAGAGAGAGAGAGAGAGCCGCTGGCCCACGGCACTTGGTTAGCATCAAGGCACAGTGGAAGGACAGATAATGAAGCGGGAGGAAGGGGCTGCAGTGGTTTGTTTGTTTTCCCTTGAGACGGACACACAGCGGCTCGGCGGCGGGACGCACCATTCAGAGCGGCCGTCCTCCATTGTCCTGCGCCTTCTTTAAAGCGAGATCAAAGTCGAGAGCACAGGTCCGCCCGGCCCCATCACTCACGCTCAGATCAAGGCAGACGTAATGTGCTTTTAATTGCAAACAGATTGCCAGTCAGTTGGCGTATGTATACCCGCTGTACGTTGGTCTATATCGGGGATGGGGAGATGCTATTCCTGGCCCTCTGGAACAGAGGGGCCCGCGCAGGGTAAACACCCCGTCTCCCCCAGGTTGAGCGGCCCTGTCAGCTTGCACACAGGTTTGCAGTGCATCACAGGGACGAGTGATAAAGTGGCGCACGTCCAGTCCGGTCCTATTTCGGAAACGGATTAGTAAGCATAACGCGATCGTTCACAAGCGCTAATGTCTCCACCTGACAAAGGGACTGACAGCATAAGTAATCTGTTCAACTCTCGACTGGAGAATCACCCCCCGCTACCCCTCCCCCCCCCCCTCAACGCAGCCGCCTTTCTCTTAACCCGTTGAGGAGCGAGTTTCCTGACAGTTCCATCCCGGAATTTTACAGTCCTTTGAGGACGTCATTAGCGTCCCTTTATGACGTCGTCAATTAGAATCAGCTGGAATGTTCTAGAACAAACATCCCAGTGCGACAGCGCTCCTCGAAGGGTTAACGGTCCCGTACGGCACACAGTCCTTCGGGGGGGCCTAACACAGCACCCTCTCCCTTTGTCTCCCTGCAGGTACATCCAAGGGGCGTCGTCTCCCAAAGACATGGTCATCATCGTGGACGTGTAAGTGTCCAGAGCCGTCTCCAGTGTGTGCGGGTTTGCGTATTAAGGTCTTCGCGATCCGGGTCACACACACACACACACACACACACACGCACACACACCTACACTTGCAGGTCTTCCATCTCCCTAGTGCATCTAGAACGTCAGACCAGGGCACTGGTGACACCTGTTGTTTGGAGTTGGAAGCACAGCATGTGAACGATGCCCGTTTTGGTGGCTTGTGGCGTGGTGTAATAAACAGCCTTGTGTACACTGTTTATTTGACCTCGAAGGCTTTCACATACTATCATGTACTGTGCTGCCATTAAAGGGGCAATTCTCAAATTATGATTTTAGACACTTTAAATAACACAGATGTGCTGCTGCCTTTGGCACGCGTGATTCGCCTGAGATTCTTAACGTTAGCGATGGGAAACCATCGCTGGAACACCATTGTTACAAGTACCATCGTTCCATTGCTCAAGCCTAGCACTGAAGAGTTGCATTGTGGGATAGCAGGAAGCTGCATAGCTGGAGTACTGATATTGAAAGCTGTATTACACCCAATAAGACGAAGTGAAAGGATGTACAGGCAGGCAGGGAAGAACTGACATCTCTCCTGTAATGTAATATATATGTCATACGTCATTTAGCAGATGCTTTTATCCAAAGCGACTTACAGTAGTGAATGCATACATTTTCAGTATATGTGGCCCCAGTGGGGATTGAACCCACAACTTAAGCGTTGCCAACGCCGTGCTCTACCTACTGAGCCACAGAGAACCACAAGAATAAGAAATCTTAAATAGATAGCCAATTACATTTGAATGAACACAGGTCCAATGGCATGTGCTCCGTGTTCCCCCAGGAGTGGCAGTGTGAGCGGCCTCACCCTCAACCTGATGAAGACCTCCGTGATGCAGATGCTGGACACTCTGTCGGACGACGATTACGTCAACGTGGCCAGGGTGAGTGTGAGAGCGCTAATGGCGCGTGTGCAGGCGTGAGTGTGCAACAATACGGACCGCTGCGACATCAGTCAAATTGACTGTGTGTGTGTGTGTGTGCAAATAGGGAGAGCTTATTTTTGTGTGTGTGTGTGTGTTGGAGGATGCGTTGGAGGGTGTGTGGGTGCAAATATGAGCAGCGATAACATAGACTAGATATGTACGTTTGTGTTTACGTGTGTGTTGATGTTTCCCATGTATACAAAATAGATTATGGCCCCAGCAGGTAGATTACAGGTCAACACAATTCTGCGTTCTTGTTAGAGCGCAGAGCGTAATCCATCTTGATATCCACTATGAAAGGCAATAATAGCATTTTAAACAAAACAACAGGGAATAATCTGTCCCTTTTAATTTCACTCACTACTTAGAGAAGATGAGCTGTTTCTGCCGCTGGGAACCAAAATGGTTTATCCCTGCCTCTGTCTTCTGGCTCCTGGCTTCTCTGGCTCTCTGTTAATTCAGGCCTCGGTTTCCTGAATCATTTCTGAATTCTACATTCTGGTTCCCCACTCCATCTTTCTCTGTCTCTGTCTCTCTGTCTCTCTAGGAGGTAATGGAATGTTTGCAACGCTTGGGTAACAGAAGTCTATGTGTGCCTTTCTCTAGTGCGTTGGGCTCTCTCTCTCTCTCTCTCTGTTTTTGTTGCTGTGTGTCTCTCCATCTCTTTTCCTCTTTCTGCTTCTTTTCAATTTCGGTTTACATTATTGGCATGACAACATACATTTGTATTGCCAAAGCATATGCATACAGTATTACCCAAAACCACTATAA
>JAINUG010000122.1:2032500-2042500 GCA_029706075.1 Aldrovandia affinis | reverse complement strand
AGAAGTGGGTTCAGAGTGCGTTGAGGCGGAAAATGGCATTAAAGTGTGATGAGCAGGCAGTGACAGTGGTGGAATGGGTGTAGTGTTTGAGGCTTATTTTTTCAGCCCACCTACTTTGGAAAGTAGGCCGGAAAGTTCTACAGTCTGAAAAACAGGACAGGCACGGTCAGAGTTCGTTACATGATTCACACGCTTAATATTCCGCGTTGGTACAGTTTTGTATGTTTATGACAGTGGGCTAATTTGGATTTGGATTAGAGGTCAAGTGAAGATAATGGGAGTCTGAGCTTTGTATAAAAAACTCACATTGACTACATTTCTTCTTCTTTTCTCTCTCTCTCTCTCTCTCTCTCTCTCTCTCTCATTCTCTTTCTACCTCTCTCTCTCCCAGTTCAATGAGAAGGCTGAGGCGGTGGTGCCCTGCTTCAAAAACCTGGTCCAGGCCAACATCCGCAACAAGAAGATCTTCAAGAAGGCTGTTGATCTCATGTCTGCCAAAGGCACCACTGAGTACAAGTCTGGCTTCCATTTCGCCTTCCAGCAGCTGCTCAACGTAAGATGGGTCTTTATTCATACATTTATTCACACAATACAAAATCAGAAACAAAATGTTATTATAACAGGAAAAAAGAGTTAAAAAAACTGAACCTAAATACAACTCGAGGATGAAATCATTGAAACCAGTTAGGGAGTAGTTCCAAATGTTACCCAAGTACACTGTCAGTCTTTCAACGTGAAGACCACTATGTATGTTGGTGCCTATGTGAAATGCATGCCATGATGCCATGTCATGTGACCAAGTTTTCGATTCAGTTTGGCCCTTACTCTGCCTTTGATGTCAGCTGCTCCCAATTCTCCTGACTAACCCCAGCGTGAACCGCACTTTTCTCTCCAATCAAACGAACACGTACGTATTTTTATTTAATTTCTTCGAGACAATACCGCTGCTCTTTCAGAACATTTTTTTTTCTTCTTATTTTCTCCCGTTCTGTAGGTTTTCCCCAAAATCGATTATCATTTCAATTGAACAATTCCACAAACCTCTGCGTTCGCCACTTAGGATTGTCTATTTCCATTTATATTGAAAAAAGTTAATTGTGCCTTTGCCTGAATGTGTGGCGACCGTCGTACACAAAGCGTGAGCGCTCCCTCTCGTAACCTCCCACCACACTGCACAAAAGGCACTCCAGCTGTTTCTGTTTTTATTCTGCCTTTGTGTTCTTTCCGTCGTAATAAGGCTGTTATTTCAGCTCGCCGTGGAGCGCTCGTAAACGTGCACTCCCACTCACGCTCACAACTGGCCTTTTGGCCGTAATGATCCAGCCGTATTAATCGTACCGCAGGGGCCTGGGGGCAGGAAGATGGCCATGGCCTTTACATCCCATCGCAAATTGACAAGACATTGTGACATTTATTTATTTTTGTCTGTTTGCTTGCTTGTTTGTTTGTTTGTTTGTTTCTCAGGCAGGGCGATTCTTTTAATTTTGAAAACGAACGGGCAGCTTTGACAATCATTTGCGGTTTTGACCGAATTGCCAATGTAATTCCAAGCATTCACCTCGCCGATGTTAGATCTGAACGTTGCTAAGCGCAGGTCAACGGGTTCGGGGGTCGTCTCCCGGCTGCTTCCAATTCCAGTGTCATTTTGTTTGGGCAGAAATGTGAGGAGGATGGCCGCCAACTGGTTAATATCTAAAGCTGGCAACTCCCGGTTAAACTAGGAGAAAAAGGGAATTGAATTCAATAATTTGGCTGTCGACCCATAATAACAATAATAAAAAAACCTGTTATTATAATGATATTATTTATCTTTATTAGAATCTTGTCAAAGTGACACTGCACTAGCCTGCATATCAATGGTCCTGATTCCAATTGAAGCTGAAGCCGGTGCAGGGAATCAGTCACCAGGACCAGACACGAATGACAAGCAGGGAGATGCGGAGGAGGGGACTGTTGGTCTGAAGCACAAAGTTTGATTACATTTTCACATTTTCCTATGTGCACATGGTACTTATCCATCGTGCGTATCCCTATTTCAGGCTCCTTGCATGAGCAGCAAAGTAAGTCTGGAGCCTTCAGCTCACATCACACTCCATTAAACTAGAAACGTAAACACCCCGGCACTGGCCACTGTGAATAACACACACACACACACACACACACACACACACACACACGCACACACACACGCACACATACACACACACACACACACACACACGCACACATACACACACACACACACACACACACATACACACACATACACACACACACACACATACACGCACACATACACACACACACATTATTATTTTACATTCTGAAGCAATGTGTAGTACTGTTTCTACTATCAGTCAACCAGTTGATACCAATCAATCAAATGCAGACTCTAATTTGAGTTGAGAAGCCCTTGCCTGTGTCTACTCTGGCCTGCTGAAGGCTGATGTCACCAGTGGAAGGACAGATAAAGCTCAATCATTTCCTCTCGATTTGGGCACCAAAGTTGGCACACACCATGAGCTGACTTGATCCGTCGTCATGGAGCTGGAGAATGAGGGGATGCTGCCGGGTCAGAGGGTGACTCCTGTGCTCGTCAGAGCGGGGAGAGCGGAGCAGGGCCAGTCGTATCGATTGGTCTACCGGAATTACAGAGCAGACTCTGGCACTCAACTTCTGAACGCTGTGCAGTCTATTTGTCCTGACACCCTATGACCTCTCTCTCTCCCCTCTCTCTCGCGCTCTTTCTCTCCCCCTTTCTCTTCACAGGAGAGCAGTGTCCCTCGAGCCAACTGCAACAAGATGATAATGATGTTTACAGACGGAGGCGAGGACCGGGCACAAGACATCTTCGAGAAATACAACTGGCCCAACAAGACGGTCAGTTTGTCCTAATCGCTGTAGCGGTTACCTAATTACGGCAGTTCCTCCCTCCTCTGGTCATCATCTTGTACTCCATTTCCCGAGTGCGGCAGTTTGACCCCGTGCTATTTGAACAGTAAATACACCATTGCCCTGGGTTAGGTGATCTGGACCTGGCTCGCTGCTCATCCGTCACCACCATGCTATGCCTTTGCTATCTCACTTTGGAAGGAGGGGGTTGATTGGAGCTACAAAGCTCAATCACCTGCTCAGGACTCTTCACCCCTCCCCGCGCACCCCCCTCTCTTCCCTCATCTGTGTCTCACGCTCCTGTCCTCCTAATCGGGCTCTGTCGTTTATTCACCACCCCCCTGAACTCCCTTGCTCTCTATTAAACATCTTCCTCTGTGTTTTTCTCTCTTGTCTTCAAAGCGGGAGATTTGCTGCTGGAGTTAACAGCTCTGACCCCACAACTAATTAGCCACTTAATCATCAGAGCTTCCAAATCAACACCAACAGTCTTTTCTCGCTCGCTCTCTGTTTTTCTCTCTCCCTCCGCTGTCCTCTATCTTTCACCGCTTGTCGTTTCTCATAAACGAGTGTCCACCGCCCCCCCCCACCAGCTCCATCTCTCTACTGCTTTCCTCGATCTCTCTTTCTCTCGCTCGCTCTCTCTCTCTCTCACACACTTTTCCTACATTTCTTCCCCTTCCAATTGTCTCATTCTTCCCTTTTTCTAACTGAGAGAGAACGAGAGATAGAGCAAACGTGGGAACAGGAGAGAAAGTTTGAGATTGCAAATGAAGATTTTTTTTTTTGGGGGAATAGAGGATAGAGGCTCTTACACCCTAGTGCTGCAGTTAAGAGGCACACAGGCATCAGACGGGCTGCCGTCTGCAAACTTGGCCACCGTGAAGAACACCCTGCCTCAGGACCAACCTATGGGGTTCAAAATTCACATCGACTTTATCGAGTGATTAATTCATTGAATTAATTTCAAGCTCCCAATTGGTTGTATGTGTTAAACGATGAAGTAAATGATCGATAATCTGTGCTCGGCGCCCTCAAAGAGCACTCACCTTCGGGAGAGAACATTATGGGATGTTTCTGTGGATGTGGGGGGGGGATCGGAAATGACAGATTTGCTGTAATTTTTCAGTCACATCACATAACTTTATGTGTATATGTTTTTTCTTTGATCTCACACTTCAACGATACCATGTGGTGCTTCTGAGAGACGGTGTGCTTTGCCTCGCCATTAACATTTAACATACCTGATGGGTTATAATGGAAAAGCAACTTTTGGGAAATGAAACCCAGGGAACATGTGTGGTTGGCCTGAAAGATAAAGGCTTGGTGTTTGGGTGCCCTTGAGTGGCGCCAGGAGGCCCCAGAGCCCCCCAGCTGAGGACGGAGGCTGTGTCGTACGCCGACACACAATCAAGGAGTCTCTCCCCGTCGTTGTGTGACTGATAAAGACTCAGAGGTCACGTGCCCCCCTTGAAGTGACACTTCCACATGTGTTGTCTGCGTCACGGTTTGTGTGTCATGGAGTCCCAGGCATAAATCATTGGCCACTCGTGGGGTAGTAGTGTCACACTGGGGCCCTGACCTTGGCGTGTGACAAAGGAAATAAATCCCCTCTGTTCACTCAAATGAGTCTCCAGCTGAGTCATGGTCTCTTTTTTTAATGCTTTGCATATTCATATTCATATTCCAATTGAGCGTCGTTGGCATGACAATTAAACCAAGCATATTCATCAGCCAGAGATGCTTTTCGTTGGTCTGGTTTTCTTTTTTCCTACAAATATGTCCTCCTCCTCCACCTCCTCCACCTCCTCCACCTCCTCTGCCTCATGCTCCTTTTCCTCCTCCTCTTCCTCAGTCTCTTCGTCCTCTTCCTCCTCAGACCCAATCCTCAGCTGTCATCCCCCGATGGCTCTCTGTGTCTCTCTCTTTTTCCCTTAGCCTCCTTCTACTAATCCTCTCGGTCTTCTTCTCCTCTTTCAGATTTAGTTCTACAGAACACTCCTCCCCTCTGTCTATGCCTTGCTTTGTCTCTTTCTGCATTCTTGCTCTTTCTATCACCGTTTTTCTCTCTATCTATTTCTTTGCAAAGTTTACTCCTCTCTTTCTTCTTCTCTTTCTCCTTCTATGCCTCCCTCACTCTTTTGTTATTTCAAAGAGCTGGGATATACTGTTCTGAGTGTGGTGCTCTCGTATGCGATCTTCTGATAATATTGAGCTAATATTATTAATAGTTTCATTATGTTATTAAAATAATCTCTCTGCTTCTCTCTCTCTCTCACTCGGCTTATCTTTCTTCCTTCCCCTTTGTCTCTCCAGGTGCGAGTGTTTACATTCTCTGTCGGCCAACACAACTATGACGTCACTCCCTTGCAGTGGATAGCGTGTGCCAACAAAGGTAAGGGGCTGGCTGTGGCCACCCAGCATCAGACAGAGAGCAACATGGCTGCCCTCTAGTACTGTGCATTAGGGCAAAGCTGGGGTAGACCACACGACATCACATTCCACCCCCCCTCCCCCACCCGCATACCTGTGTGATGGCCTTCTGTGCACCAGGGGCACCATGCTTCTCAACCTGGGGGGGTAGCAGGACTACCTGGTGCTACTGACCTGCTAGTGACCCACTGGACACTAAAACCACCACTCTCCTCATCCTAGCCTCAGTAGTGTTCCGCTTTTGAAAAATGTTGGTATTGTATTAACCTTGTCTCAGTGCACGCCTACTCCGTCCATCTCAACCCAACTCCAGCTTCAAGTTGATTCTCATTCTGCCGTTCACCTTAGCCCCAAATATAAATCCTCTTTACTTCACATCTGGAATTAGTTGAGAGCGTGTGGCCCAGTATTTGAGGCGACTTTGTTTAGCACGAGGCTTTTCGTTTATTCCCATCATGCTCCATGCTGGGCTGTAGGATGACTCCTTTAGCGTTCTCCTGAAGGGAAATGTGTTAAGGCCCGGGGGGGGGGTCACCCCCTCGTCTCGTCTCATCTCGTCGTCTGCCTACAACCCCCCTGCCGGTTTATGTCACCCTCTTCTTATTTTAATATGATTATTTTCCAGCTCCTGTATTTCAACATCTCTCTCTCGTGCGCAGCTTTTCTCTAATGAGGAAAAGCAACAGCACACCAACCCTGCTAATGAATTAATTGAAACCTAAGCCAAGTGTCTCCATAACAGACGTTGTAATTAATCACAGAGGAAACTGCGCTTCTCTCGTGATAATCACGCCGTCTCTGATCCACCAGAGCCGTGGATTCAAGCTTCCTCTTCTGCTGCCTCTGTGTGCCTTTATTTAAGGGGGAGAAAAATATTTTGACATCGTCGCGGGAGTTCGGGTGCTGTACGTTATTCAACACTGTTTGGTCTCTCCGACGTGTTTGCAGCTGATGGGATGGGTTGCGTGATTTCCCCCGCTCTGTTATTCGGGGTTAGAGTTTTGTCAGAGATCTAAGGCCACTGTGGTGCCGGTTGTTTTGACATTTCAGTTCTGTCAGCATGACAGCTTCTGTCTTTGTATTCCCAGAACAGCATTACAAGCAGCCATACGTGAGCGTGGACTGGGCCCTGCTATGAAAAGGCTTTGACTGACAATGCAGACTTAGTCTTCCTTTCGGTACCAAATTATGTTCAGTACTTTTGTTGGGTCGGGCTGGGTTTTCGGATCCAGGCATTGCTGATTGTGCGAACAGATCCTCTCCCGTCTGTCTGTCTGTCTGTCTGTCTGTCTCTCAGAGTTCCTCTCTGTCAGAGCGGCACAGTGGCAACTCGAGGCACAATTGGCGATTCCAAATTGGCGAAAAGACGGGGGAGAAGAAACAGAAGGTTGTTGTTGAAGTCTGGCCAAACTAGGAGGAGAACCTCTGTCAAGCAGTTATTGAATTCAGGCTAAGTAGCCAATGTACCATACAACCATTTCCCACCTGATGAAATGACTGAACCAAACATTATGGTTTTCTTGTGAAGAGTAAAAACCTTTTGGTTGGCTCAAACAAATTAGCGATTTACAGCCCCCACCTCACCGAATTGTCACCGACACCTCATTCTCCTGCCGCTAGTTGGACCTGCGGCCCAAGGTCCTTAGCCCCTCCGCTATGTACATTTGCTCCAAAGTGTCTCGCAGAAATGAAATCCTGAATTCAATCTGCCTTTTTCCCCCCAACCCCCTCGCTTTGCCAACGTAGTCGTCATAAGCAACAGGTGTGCGGGCGAAAGGTAGGCGATGGCAGAACTATCTAAAGTTGCAGCTAGGGTCCCCTGATGACACAGTGCTGTTGTTGCAGAGAGTACGGTGCTCACTGCTTGACTTAGTGTCGGAGAACATCCGGCCGTATAAATTGAAAATGTAATCTATGTGCTGATAAGGGCGTAAGTAATCATAATTTGATGAAAATGAGAAATGACTTTAGTGCTTACCGCACGAATCCTGCGCAGGTCTCTCTGAGTAGCCTGCAGACGGTCGGAGGCTGCGGAACCTATCGAAGGGAAACTGCCGTTGCGTTCGCCCTCGTTGACCGTGCTGTTCGTTTAGCGTGCATAAGGGTCCTCGGCCAATCAGGTCACGCGGTTCTCAATACAAAGTTTGATTTTTTTTTTTTCAAACGAGGCAGGTGAATAGAGCTTCCATTTCTCAAGCTTGCCGTGAAACTTTTTTTGTTTTTGTTTGCCCTAGCCAAAACGTGCCCCTGGCGATCATAGCTGCCCCATCGTCTTGCCTCCCTTAGCATTCCTCAGACGCCGTCTGCACTCTGTCACTCACTGTACAAACACTTCTCGCCGTAATAACTTTCCTGAGCTGTGGCTGTTGACCCGGCGAGTTGCCTCTCGCAGACTTCGCCGGCATTGTTCTAACTAATCTGTTTCTGCAGGCGAAGGCAGGCCCTGAATCCCAAGCAGGAAAGTCGCCTGAAACACATATAAATATATCAACAAGGACGAGGAGCGCAGAGGTCGACAGTGAATCACGGAGCCTCACGCCTCATGCGTCTCCCATTCTAAATGTCTCTGTGAAGGGACGGGGGCATAGCCAAACCCCCCTCCCTTACCCGTTTCTGCACACTATACTTTCTTTTAAATCCCTGTATTGTACGTCTTATACATACGTTGGACCTTCTGGGCAGAGCTTAGCAAACACAAACAGGCGCAAGCGGAGAAGGGAGCGTCCGCTCTAACCTGAGCTCATATTCCATCACTCTGCTGCGCTCCTGGAGACCATCAGAGAGGGAAGCACCCGAAAGTAGCTCTGCTGCTCTCCCTCCCTCTCCCCTCTCCCTCTCCCTCTCTCTCTCTCTCTCCCTCTCTCTCTCCCTCTCCCTCTCTCTCCCTCTCTCCCTCTCCCTCTGTCTCTCTCCCTCCCTCCCCTCTCTCCCTCTCCCTCTCCCTCTCTCTCACCCTCTCCCTCTCCCTCTCCCTCTGTCTCTCCCTCTCCCTCTCCCTCTGCTCTCCCTCTGTCTCTCCCTCTCTCTCCCTCTCCCTCTGTCTCTCCCTCTCTCTCTCTCTCCCTCTCTCTCTGTCTCTCTCTCTCTCTCTCCTCTCTCTCTCTCTCTCCCTCTCCCTCTCCCTCTCTCTCCCTCTCCCTCTCCCTCTCCTCTCTCTCTGTCTCTCTCTCTCTCTCCCTCTCCCTCTCCTCTCTCTCCTCTCCCTCCCTCTCCCTCTCCCTCTCCCTCTCCCCTCTCCCTCTCCCTCTGTCTCTCTCTCTCCCTCCCTCTCTCTCTCCCTCTCCCTCTCTCTCTCCTCTCCCTCTCCCTCTCCCTCTCTTCTGCGTGTGGGGATGAAGAGCTGCCCTCGTGGTGATGTGCAAGGCTGACAGCGGTGTTTTTACTCCTCTCCGTGGGGTGATGGATGGCACAGGGGGATCAGCCCCGTGAACTCTGCTAACGGAGCGCGCTCAAGGATCTCTGGAGAACATCTCTCCCTGGGATCTTTTACTCTCCTTGTGTTTGTGTTTGTATGTATGTGTGTGTGTGTGTGTGTGTGTGTGTGTGTCTGTGTGTGTGTATGTTTATATATATATATGTGTGTGTGTGTGTGTATGTGAAAATGTGTGTGAGAGTGCATGTTTGTGTGTGTGTGTGTGTACGCATGTGTTTGTGTGATTGTTGGGTACATATGAGCGTGTCTGGGACTGCTGTGTGAGTGTAGATGACTTTTTAAATTATTTTAATATTATATATTTTTTATATATAAGTGGCACAAAGCATGGATGTAAGTGTCTGGATTTGGGGTTGAACAATTTGTCCAAGTTTCCGAGTTGGAGAGGCCCATTAAAAACAGCCGCCTCTGTGTGTAATGAGTTCTGTGAGCTGCCTCGTATTGGACGAGGTGTAATCTACAGTTGGTAGTGAAGGAGAGTGTGTTGTGGCTGAGGTTGTCCCAAAGAGGGTGGCCGTTCATTTCCAGGTCCATCTTCCACCTTTTCTATTGGGAATGAGATTGTTTGATTGATGGATGTTAGTTTTTTTGGACACTTTGGAGATTGGATTTTTCTGTGAGGAGATTCCAAGCAGGAAATTATAGAGTGGAGAAGGGAATGGGAATGAGTTGTTGATATTGACACTGGATTTAATTGAGTTTTTCTACTTTTGGTATGCAAAAATACTGATTTGGGGCAAAGTGAAAAGTTGGAGAAGGGTGCTAGAGTCATTGCAGAAAATGTGATTTAGGTTAGCTATTCCTTTTTCGTACCAGGACCTGAAAATTAATGGGGCATCATTGAGTGTGAAGTTGGGGTTATGCCATATGGGAGTTAAGGTGCCCGGAGTGATGGTGTGTTGAATGATTCTGTTAGCTTTCTACCAGCCCTCAATCGTGGCTGCAATGCAGGGATTTCTGTAGCAGGGTAATAACTTAATCGTATTGGTCATGAATAGTAGGTCTTTAAGGGAGAGTGGTGAAGTTATTGAGTTTTCAGCAGCGGCTGATATGCAAATTGTACCTGATTGGTCTGTGTTATTGTGTGTGTGTGTGTGTGTGTGTGTGTGTGTGTGTGTGTGTGTGTGTGTGTGTGTGTGTGTGTGTGTGAGAGTGTATGCATGTGTGGATGTGTGTGTGTGTATGCATGTGTGAAAGTGTGTATGTGTGTGTGTGAGTGTATGCATGTATGAAAGTGTGTGT
>JAINUG010000122.1:1935000-2030000 GCA_029706075.1 Aldrovandia affinis | reverse complement strand
TTTTGGGGGGGCAAGCTAATGGGCCTGGAATGAGCCTGGAGCCTCTGCACCCGCTTCCAAAGGAGGTTTTTTTGGTGCAAAATTGGCCCAATTTCCCCGCCCGTTCTCCAGAATCTACCACCACGGTGGGACACATCTTAGAAAGGTTCCCTGCCCCCAAAAAGAAGGAAAGTTCAGTATTTTTACCATGCTAGTTCCATTAATCGGAATGAATTTGCTTTCAGTGTTATAATTCTGGTGGGCCCAAGGAGTCCAGTGAGACCACAGCTGTAAACCGAGTCTGAGTATCTGACCCTTCCTTCAAATTGAAAACCCCCATCACTTCCCTTCCTCCACAAACTCACATTTTCCTTTGAAGGGGACACCTTTACCTCATGCCTGCTGTGCTGTGTTCTGGAAATATGTTTAGTTTTTTTAGTTATGACCAAAAAAAACTAAGACGTGTGGATGACTCAGCGTAGTTTTATCCTTGATGCACAAGCGGTAAACAGTTTACTGCTACGAAGGAGCTGCAACAGTGTTTAATGTGCCGTGTGTTTGTCAGCTCATTTAAAGGGTCAAGCCTCCTTCCGTCTTATGACGACAATTAAGCATCACAGCATTTATGGCTACAAGCAGTTAAACATCGCGACGGTGCGCAAAGGCTTTGAGATATGGCGGGAGATTCAGTGTAGGAGGCACAAAGTCAACATTCACGAGTCCTGTCACAAAATGCTCAACATTTGTCCTGACACCATAGACCTCCTGTCTGGCACTTAACTTCCCTCCCCTCCCCCTGCTATGCAGTCTATTTGTCCTGACACCATATGACCTCTCTCCCCCTCTCTCTCGCTCTCCCTCTCTCGCTCTCTCTCTCTCTCTCTCTCTCTCGCTCTCCCTCTCGCTCTCTCTGGCCTGCATCTCAGTGTGGTGTAATGGTTAGGGAACTGGGCTTCAACTGGGTAACTCAAAGGTTTGATTCCCAGGTGGGGAAGGCCTGTAATGTAATGTAATCTCGTAGGAGTGTGAGGGGAAATGCTTGGACGCACGAGACGCTGAAAAGCACGAGATCAGCTCCCTCGCTGTTGGACGTGGACCCGTATGTCAAACTTCCTCTCAACTTTACCTGAGTAGCTCATCTGCCTCAGAGCGTGGATCACTGTGGGTGTGTGTGTGTGTGTGTGTGTGAGAGAGAGAGAGAGAGAGAGAGCACTCAAGAACTGTCCCTCCATCCATGGCCCTGCAGGTCTCCAATAACCACCGAGGTGTGGAGGGAGTCACGCTTGCTGCCTTGCCAAATCCAGGCCTATCCACCTGGCACAGGGCAGAAAATGGCTTTCCAAAGCTTACTGTAATAACTTTATTGATATCTTATTCATGAAAAATGGATTGAGCAGCATGGGGCGGGGGGTGGCAAGGGAGCGGTGAGAAGGGAAGGGGGGTGTGGTTGTGGTGAGGGAATGTGCAGGTTGTAGATTGGCTTTCTGCCTCTCCACCCGATCTCCCCAGGGCTACAAGGCATGCTGGGACGGGAGACTGACAGGCTCAAGCGAAACCATTCAGTCTCCCAGAATAGACTTTTCAGCTGTTCCATTAGCCGAGGCATAATTATATTCTAATATCTGCCACTTATTTTAATAGCTTTCCTCCAGCAGGTGCAGCAGTAATGCTAGATTTGCACGTGTCACTGCATGAGGCCACACCCACATTATGTCAGTCACTGGCTGAGGCCACACCCACACTGTGTCAGTAACTGCATGAGACCACACCCACAGTGTGTCAGTCACTATATGAGGCCACACCCACATTGTGTCAGCCACTGAATGACACCACACCCACACTGTGTCATTCACTGCATGAGGCCACACCCATCCTGTTTCGTTCACGGTATGAGGCCACACCCACACTGTCAGTCACTTTATGAGGCCACACCCACACTGTGTCATTCAATTCATGAGGCCACACCCATACTGTGTTAGTCACCGCATGAGGCCACACCCACACTGTGTCAGTCACTGCCGTTGACTCCCCGTTACATTGCATTGCTTTACATTTCACTACAGTCTGCTACAGTCTATTGCGTTATTCTAACACTAGATTATTTTAAATACGTTTGTACACACCTCACATTTTTAGCACTATTCACGTTTACGAGTTCTATACTGAACAGGCACTTTTGGATGCTAAATTCAGTGTGCAGATGTGTGATGCCTTTAGCACAACTGTCTACAACCCCTGGCCAAACCCTTCATTGTCGCACGCTTTACCGCAAGCTGGAGATATTTCAGTGTAACCGTTTCACACGGGAGCCTGTGTGCGGTATTAGCGGTCCGTTTCCCTTTATTTGTGTTGGCGCGAGAGCGATTTCCGCCGAGGAGCAACGTTAGCTCTAGCTCTGTCTCCCTCTCGGTGGGACTAATTGCCGGGCGACCGCGGGTGTTCTGGCCGCTGACTCTCATGTTCGCGAGATTGCTCCAGTCAGCCGGTAAATTCTCCCTACATCCCCTGAAAAGGTCTGCCTGCCATCATCTCAATGAAAAATCTCCCGATGGTGCGTTAAACGGGAGCCTTAGTGAGCTAATAATAGAATAGGTTCCGCCTGTCAGCACCTTGGCTCTGCCGGCGAGAATGAAGCAGGGAGAGGCATCGCTTTTAAAACCACGGACGCCCCCCCCTCCGCTGTAGTTTAGGAGAGAGATATTTGGAGTAGCATGCGTCGCTCACCCCCCCTCCGTACTACTGCACGTATCCTTAAACAGAAGTTATTGGGTAATTATCCTCCGTGTTAATGGAGCAGTGCAAGATGGATAGAAGGAGAAGGCGACGCGTCGATAGGAGGAAGGGAGGTGAAATGAGGGGGAAAATGGCGAGGCCTTATTCACGAAGCGCTATCGCAACTCAATCTTCACTCCCTTTCTTCTTCTTCTTCTTCTTTTTTGCTCTTTCTAAAATTAACAACAAGGACAGAACTAAAAAAAAAATTACAATAAAATAAAAAAAACCTTCAGAAACATAAATATACATGTCTATTTTAGTAGGCGAGAAATTAGCCTCCTGAGGGTTTCGTTAATTACCTACGACTCAGAATTCCCTTGACTCTGCTGCGATTTACCAGTTCGAGCAACCCATGTGGGCAGGGCCGTGTGCACTTGGGGAGGTCATTTGTGTCATATCGGCATGACGACAAGCAGATTGGGGGAGGAGCAATGCCATAGAAAGCTCATTGGGGGCTGCAAACCAAGTGGCACAAAAAGCAGTGCTGCAATTAGGGATGAGCTCAGGGAGGAGCAGTGAACACTTCTTAAGATGGCCAGCAAGTTTTATGGTTAGCAAATTCTTTCCAGAAAGGAGCATTCTAAAAACGACTGTCTCTCTCTTTGAGCGTTGGATTTGGATTTTGCAGTTGAACTGCCAGGCACACACTGAGTGTAAGTTGAAATGTTTTTTAATGGGCCTCCCGCGTGGTCCAGTGGTTACAACGTTCGACACTGGCCACGGAGACCGGGGTTTGATTCCCCGTCCCACCAGAGTCGGCTCCGGCCGGGGGCGCCGCCAGAGGGCGGCGATTGGCTGTCCGCCCCAGGGAAGGAGGAGGGAAGCCGACAGGACGTTCGCTGCGCATAAGAGTGGCCCTGTAGTACCAGGTTACGGTCGACGGCTTGGCGAGTGCAGTCTCGGAGGAGACGTTACTTCGCCTTCATAACTACCGGTCGCAGGACTACGGCAGCGAACTCACATTACTAGGGGGGGGATTGACATTAAAATAGCGGGGCTAATTGGCTACTAAAATGGGAGAAAATCTTACAAAAAAAAAAAAAAAAAGTTTTTTTAACAGCTCGGCCCTAATGATTTATAAGGGTGATGAAATCCCACAGAGACGCCAGGCTGAATGACCTCCAGCAGTCTCGCCGTGTCTCGCTGTTCTATAGGACGGGCAGTGCCTGCCGGGGGCCCTCGGTTTATGACAAAACAGCAGGTGTGGCCTTATATTTTTCCGCTTTTTGATTACCGTAATTCCATGTTTGCTCCATGGTACATCAACTTCAATTCCTAACCCCTCCCCTCCCCTGCTTGTTGTCAAACAAGCCCTAGAAGTGATTCGCCTTGGAAAAGCGTTGTGTGTCGGCGAACACCGTTTACATCAGCGACGCTGCGTTCTGTCTCTGCAGATCGATTAAAGTTACAACTGCTCGCCACTGAGTTTCACGTCTGAGAGAGCAGTGGAGTGGGGCCTACTGCTCGCCACTGAGTTTCACATCTGAGAGCAGTGGAGTGGGGCCTACTGCTCGCCACTGAGTTTCACGTCTGAGAGAGCAGTGGAGTGGGGCCTACTGCTCACCACTGAGTTTCACGTCTGAGAGAGCAGTGGAGTGGGGCCTACTGCTCACCATTGAGTTTCACGTCTGAGAGAGCAGTGGAGTGGGGCCTACTGCTCGCCACTGAGTTTCACGTCTGAGAGAGCAGTGGAGTGGGGCCTACTGCTCGCCACTGAGTTTCACGTCTGAGAGAGCAGTGGAGTGGGGCCTACTGCTCGCCACTGAGTTTCACGTCTGAGAGAGCAGTGGAGTGAGGCCTACTGCCTCTCTTCCTTTCACTGCACTTGTGGTTTTTGCTGTTTTTAACCACTGCTGTTTTGATAGCCTCATACAGTAGAGCCTGTGCCAAAGGCAATCACAGTCACACAGAAGAGCCATGCCTAAGGAGCGCTTCTTATTTTGAATAACCACAATAAATGCATTTTATCCCTTTAGGCTGCTTCTGAATGCTCAGTATCGTTTTATTTCCCATGATGCATTGGTTAAACCATGTGTTAAACCCACCTGTGTAGTAGCATCTGCATCAAAAAGCAGCCAACGTCTGTAATGCGGGAAGGGGAGCCTCCGTCTCTTTGGCTGGGATGATTAAAGGTGCGTGTGCTCCATGTTTCAGGAGTACCTGGATGTTTTGGGCCGTCCAATGGTGCTAGCGGGGGACCCGGCCAAGCAGGTGCAGTGGACCAACGTATACCAGGACGCTTTGCTAAGACACCCCCCCCTCCTCCTCCCCCAAAACCTCAATACAGCACTTTATCATTTTGGTATTTCCTTTTCTGCTTTTTGGACGTACTCACGCATGGTAGTTTGCATATTACACAGCAGCCATTCATATTTCTGGATTAGTTCTACTGAAGCAGCTACGGCTATTACCTGCAGCCTTGTAGTGGAAATTACCCGGGAATCCGAACGGAAGGGAAGACGCAACACTCTAGGCCAGCACGGGTTCAGAATCTTTATTCATGAGCTGCACCAGCATAACGAGGCCCCGGAGACCTTCGCCTGTAGAAGTCTCCCTGGTGGTCTGTGGATCTCCCTCCTATAGTGCGTGCGTGAGTGTGTGTAGAACTGAATCACTGCTTAGTGCAATGTTTGAGTAAGAGTGTGTTGATCGTCAGTCGTGTGTTTGGAATCTGATCTTGTTGGTGTTGTTTTCCACCCCTTTGGTTATTCTTTATTGATTATCGGCTCTTTTTAGATGAACGATCTTCTTCTGCCGCATCAACCCAAGCTTATCTCCCTGGCCATTATAGTGCTGCTCCAGCTCAAACCACCAAACAGACAGCAAACGCAGTGCTCTCTGCACATACCAGCCACTTGCTAAGCACCTATGTTCTTCACCGAGTGCAATTACATCATTCGGTGGCCGCCGCGCCGCCCCTGGCGAGATCGGTGGAACATGGCTCGAAAACTCCCCTCCATCAGAGGGTTAAATCGCCCGCGTCGTTCAGAAGCTGTCTGGCGATCATTTTGTTTCGGCTCGAGCCACAATGGCGCCCGAGCCCTCTGAAGATGGCGCCGATAAAGAGCCGATTTGCATGGATTAGTGTGGAGTAGCCGGCGCGCTCGCACAGGGCCGCGGCAGAGAAAGGAAGCCACGCGTCTGACATGAGCCGTGCTTACCTGCAACCCCGGAAAGCGCGGGGTCCAGTCGCTTCCCCTTTAAGAAGCACAGAAGTAACAGAGTCGGTTCTGCCCGCAGCGAGTTTCGAACCGAGCTTGACAAGAGAGCGATTTAGCCCGCTGAGCTAAAGACTCAAGTCCCTAACCCTGGGAACTAATCACACTCCTATCGACGTCACATTCTGTAGCGGAGGACGCTAACGTACCAGAGCACACCTGCTACACACACATTAAATGAAGGGATTTTTGAGGACAAAGATAAGGTTCTGCATAGGGCTGACACTGCGCAGAGTTCACCTTAGGTTAGACTGAAGGTTCAGCCCAGCCCCGTGGGGAACGGCCCTCTGGCACCTCTGCCCAGGGAAAGTGGGGAGCTGGGTGTGCTTTACATTCGTGTGATCGTCCCTGTAGGGGATAAATACGTGGCATTATTAATAGTCATAATAATAGAAAGTGAAAAGCAGAGGAAGCAGAACTGTAGCAGTAGCATATGACTTATACTATATCTTATATCTTGCGTATCATGCGTAAACTGTATGCACACATTCATTCACATACAGATAATAAATAATTGTGCGACGCATAATGAAATCACAAGATAAAACATCTCACAGTCATGGCAGATAAAAGCGCTGTGGCAGACCCCTCCCCACAGTGCACCTACACAGAGAGACCCCCTCCATCTTTGTGTGCGGGGTCGTCCTGAAGGCTCGCGTAGATGTAACAGATATAACGCGTTGGTTATCATTCACCACCGAGCGCTCTGAAGACCGAGATATTGGTTGCATTAGACCCAGGCTTTCATTCCTCCTCGCTTCGCTCCGATCCTTACAGGGCCTGGGACTGGTGATCACCGGCACGATGCCCGTCTTCAACCTCACGGCGGACGGGACTATTCCGGTGAGAGACGCTGCCCGCCACTGCACCACACCGCCAGCGTTTAGCGGGTTAAAGGCCTGGCATTACTCGGGTCAGGCTGTTCAAGACCGGGGGAAGGTGGAGAAAACATGGTCAAACTCAGTTCTCACTCTGTGATACCTTGCTATGCAGAAGTCTTTGGTGTTGGAATTATCGATTTACTTCTTTTTGTTTTTTTGGAGGGATGGGTCGGTGTTTACTGAGGCAATGCTGCCCCCTGGTGGTAGGAAATGTTCAGTGAGGGTTTCTTCATATTGAGTAGATGTCACTTGAAAACGGAAGGTACAGAAACATATTACTTTCCCTTTATGTGATTTATTAATAATTTACTGTATGCACTTTTAACGTGCCCATTGCTTTCCGGACACAAATAATTAATAGTATTATGAATATGCAGTTGTTTTGGAGGAGTAAACTTCAAGTACTCCTGTAGCACATGTGAACCGACCATAATAAGTAGTTTAAACATAGAAATCAAATAATATTTATAGTTTCTCAGAGGCAGACATAGGATTGGGGAAGAGTAAGCAATATGTATAGAGGGCACAATTGGAACTGCGGAGGAGTTGGTCCTGAATAGCTTTGCTTACCCACAACCTTTCCCCACACACGCACACACACGTGCACACACACACACACACACCTTTGCTTGTGAAGTGAGCGTGACACCCACGACTGGGCCTTACGCCTGCAGGAAATGTCACCGTGTCGGCTCAGCCGGGCCAGCCAATCAGCTTTCTGCAGGGCTGGGCGGTGACTCGCACGCATATCGGAGGCACTGCGTGGAAAAGGTCAAATTCCATGTAAATAGAAATAGACTTTAGATTGGGAATGCTCACAGCCTACAAACCAGGGGGGAGAGTCACATCCACATGAAGCCTGTGAAATGAATATATTTTCCTATTTTTCCTGCGCTCTTTTCTCTCTCCGTGTCTGGATAGCGTGTGCACGTTCAGGAGCGCACTGATGAGAAAAGTGCTGTTCTCACGTCAGTCTGTCTCTGCTCTCTCTCTCTGTTCCCTCAGAACCAGCTCATTCTTGGAGTGATGGGAGTGGACATCGCCCTCAATGAAATCAAGAGGCTGACACCAAGATACCAAGTGTGTATTCCAAGTAAAAAAAAACACACATGCGTACATCCACATACACACACACGCACATGAGGTCAATTCATCTAAATGTACTGGCATAATCTACAGGTAACTGTCCAAATAAAGTGTCTTAATAGTGTTGGGCCACCAGGAGACACCAGAACAGCTTCAATGCCCCTCCAGAATCTCCTATAAATTCATGATGGGATGATTAAAGGTGCGTGTGCTCCATTCATTCAATTGGGTTGAGATCTGGTGACTAAAATGGCCATGACATATGGTTTACATCGTTTTCACGCTCATAAAACCATTCAGTGACCACTCCTGCCCTGCGGATGGGGACATTGTCATCCTGGAAGAGACCACTCCCATCAGAATAGAAATGTTTCACCACAGGATGAAGGGGATCACTCAGAATGGCTTTGTATCTATTGCTGTTTACCTTGCCCTCTAAGGGCTTGAATGAACCTAAGCCATGCCAGGAAAATTCACCCCACACCATAGCAGAGCCGACAAAACCTTTCATTTACTCAAGTGTTGCCTTTACTTTGTCAGCCACCTATTTCAGTAGCACGATGATATTCAGAGGCATTTTAGACAGCGAGCCATCAGCCTAAACTCACTTGAGAGCCAGATCCTGCAGCAAGGGCTAGAGATGCTGAGCCTAACCCCACCAGGAGGTGAGCGGTCACAGGTAGTCCGGAAACAAGTACACAGGATACGCAACGGCACATCTCTTGCGATGGCTGGCACGCCGCTGAGGAGGTGTTAAACATGGGCCGCATGCGCACAGGTGATGTGCACGATGTTGAGCCGCCTTCTGCCTTTTCAGAAGGAGGCGTCTCCTTTTTCAGCGCTTCTATCAGGAATGCTGCGGCGCCACCAAGGAGCCTCACAAATCTCCCTAGCTGCCAGGGCTTAGGCCCTGACGGAGAGGGGAGAAAGAAAGGGGAATTTGAGCATGCTTTTATCACACTCTGTCACTGCGGGGACAGGCGAGGGGAGAGAGAGAGAGAGAGAAGTCTCTGGAGAGGGGAGAAGGAGATCTGCTACTCCATGACTGTCGGTGATGTTTAGGGAGGAAGTAGTGGTGTTACAATATGCAATATTTACAAAAGTTAGCCGGCTAACTTCGTTAATCCCGCTTTGTGAAATCCCCCATCTGCCAGAGAGCGTTGTTTGTATGTACTCTGGAGAGACGTTTCGCCGCCTCGCGCTCAGACGTGTGCACGCCTGCATAGTGAAGGTCAGGGACTGTGCGGGGCACTTCACAGCACATTGAGGATCAACGTTTCCAGTACAAGCAGGGCCTGCGAGAGCAAGGGCTCATGGGTACGTGGGGACACGTAGAGGGGGACACCTGTGAGGAAGACGCCTTGTTTCCTTACGATCCGGCCTCTGCTGCGGAAACCAGCGGGGGGAAATAAGGGCGGATAGTGAGGGCAGAAAAGAGAGCTGGAGAAAGATGGAGGGAGAGAGGCGGTGGTAAAACTGAGGGAAAGAGAGAGAGAGAAAGAAAGAGGAGGAACCCCACAGCACTGGACTGAAATGAATTCCCCTCTCCTCTGTTCCTCTGTCCATACAGCTCGGAGCGAACGGATACACCTTCGCCATCGACCCCAATGGCTACGTTCTCCTTCACCCTAACCTGAAGCCCACGGTGAGAACAGCCCCACGGCAGCGCTGGAACCACCCGACTGGATGAAGGGTCCAGGAGACGGACGACGGAGCAGGGGTGCAAACGAGGGCCGATGCCTTTCGGGATTTTACGCCGACTAATTATTCATTATTTCATTTGATCTGACATTTTTGATAAAGCTGCAGACTGCACATGCACTCTTGGTGAAAACATTTTACTGTGGTCCGATATGGCAATGAGCCAGCACTGGTGCATACAGTTGTTTAGAAAACGAAGCCGGCGTAATTGGTTGGCACGAAAACCCGGCATACACACCGGCCCTCCAGGACTGTGCCCTCTCCACTGTGTATCTGATGTGTGGTGAGTTTGCACTATGGCTGCCGTCGCGTTCACCCAGGTGGGTGCTGCACATTGGTGGTGGTTGAGGTGAGTTGCCCCTATCATTGTAAAGCGCTTTGGGTTCCTTGAAAAGCGCTATATAAATCCAATGTTCAATTCAATTCAATTCAGGACTGGAGTTGTGCACCTCTGCGATGGAGACATGGCTCTGTTATCACTACATAGCATTATGGACTACACAAGGACGCGACAGGCAACACATATCATATCATGCGCACGAGTCAATGCACAAGACCTGGGGGCGCCACCATTAACCCAGAAAGGTTTAATAGTCATCGGTCCCTCAGACCTTGCTCTGAAAATTGACTGTGAAATATGGAACATATGAAAATGGTTTGATGTGCCGTGCCACCCTGCAAAATAAAAATAATAAACCATAACCAGGCTATGAAATGGAAAAAAAAACAAAAACGCTTTCTGCGTTCAGCCAAAGACATTCCTGGGTGATATTCACTGTGGGGGGGAGAAACTCCAGCACACTTCAGCACCAGATAGACCTGACCTCCGGCACATCACAGGCTCTCGTAGTGTGTGTTGAGTGGCCAATGGGTGTCGAGTGTGGGGGGGGTGGTAATATAGTGCATGCCGCTTTGTGCGGCGAATTCACTGATGAAAAGGACTGTAAAAAGATTGATCACGTCAAGCTGGGGAAATGTTTTACCCCGCACAGACATGGCGCTGAAGCTAATTTCAGCCATTCATCACCAGCACCAGAGCACTTAGGAGAGGGAACTAAGAAAAGAACTGAAGCTGGAAGAGAAGGGGGACGGATTTCAGACCTCACACTTGCATCACAGACTGAAATTAAATCTCCACGACGTACTGTTTAAGTGATTCACTGTTTACTGAAATGCTGCTTGCTTAATATTTATGCCTTTACTGCTGTTCACTTGGCATTTACCGTGGTTACACAGTTTCATTGACGTTTACCGTGGTGATACTAACACGCATTTGTGCCGTCGCCGTTATGAGAGCATGGATTTACTATTGGTAAAGGCTGAAATGCCGTTCTATGCGGTTAACGACGGGAAGGAAAGTGATTGATTTAAATGGCCGTGGCAGAGGGCTGATGTTTGGTGTGGTTTTTGCGCACCACTGAATGGACACGCAGGTGAATTGAACTTGAGTTGTGTTGTTATATTGTGAGCTGTGGCTCTTGCTGGTGAAGCAGTGGGCGGATTGCGAGCAGAGATCAGCTCAGCCCTTCTGATACCACAAACGGGGCGTGCTTTTGTTTGCTGTGCACAACCAATGGCAAGACAGAGATAACTCAAGCATGACCATTTAGAGCAGGTGTGCACAGCTCCAGTCCTGGAGGGCTGGTGTGCACGCTGGTTTTTGTTCCAACCAACCATTCTGGCTTAATTTTCTAAACAGCTGTGTACACCAATGCTGGTTCACTCCTGTATCGGACCACAGAAACACAATTTTCACCAAGGGCACATGTACAGTCCGCAGCTGTAGCTCCTGAATTCATCAAAAAGGTCGAATCTAATACATGATTGAGGCTAATAATTAAGAGCAGAAGTTAGCATGAAATCCCGAAACGGATCAGCCCTCGTTGTGCACTCATGATCCAGAGGAAATAAAAGTTGTCTCAAGGTTTCGTGCTGTAGATTCATTTACAGGAGCACCATCGACCGATCAGTAGTAGTCGGCTATGTGCTTGGGTCCTTTTAGAATACTGTTACACTCTTCTCCCTCTGTCTCTATCTGATCTTCTCTCTGTCGAGTTCAGCTACCCCCATCAATCTCAATCTTCCTAATGACTTTCCCTACATTTATCTTAATCTCCTCTTTCTCTCTTGATTTCTCATTCGCTTGTTCTCCCTCTCTTTTCTCAGATCTTTAACTTCAGAGAGCCCGTCACTCTGGACTTCTTGGATGCTGAACTAGAGAATGGACAGAAGGAGGAGGTAGATCATTCAGTTTTTTGCCTCTTCCCTCTTCTTTCTGCATATTGAGGCATGTTATTGTTCAAGTCACAAAGCCACTTCTGTTTTTTAACCTCTTCCCTCTTCTTTCTGCATATTGAGGCATGAGAAAAGACTTTTTACAGGTAAAATGTATTATGGAGTGCTGAGTGGCCTGTGCTTATCAGTGAAATGTTCTCACGTTCTTATGTTAATGCAGTGCTTCTCAATTATTTTCTGTTACGCCCCCCCTAGGAAGAAGAAAACATTTCGCGGACCGGGTATGCCCTGAACCGATGTGCTAAAAAGGTTGTTTTTTTAACGTTTTCTTCAATTTTGCGCCCCTCTTGCACCCCCCACGCTACGCTGGTCACACATCCCCTGGCATGTTGTGCCCCCCAGGGGGCGCCAGAAACACTGTGTTAATGGATGACGTGAGCTACACTTGTATACCAATATGCCTGAGGAGATGTGTGTTGTTTTACGTTCTCAAACGCTCACACATCTGTGTTGTGTTCTCTTTCGCCAGATTCGGCGGCTGATGATCGACGGTGAATCGGGTCACAGGAAAGTCAAGACTCTCATTAAGTCAATTGACGAGGCAAGTCTTCACCGAGAGAACCCCTTGCTCTATCACACCCCCTGCTGGCCCAAGTGGCTTACTACAAGAGCAATGGCTTGGAAATGTGGGCTCAATCGAAGAGGGCCAGAACGAGCTGGAGTGGTCGATAGTGGTCGATCACGGGTGGTTGATTATTTTCTGTTACACTTGCGTACCTTTCAGTATAGGTTAATAAGGTTTACGGCAGAAGGAAAATCACTTCTTAAATTCCTGTGCACATCACAGAAAGCACCCACAACACCCAGGACCGCCCAGTTCCCCTTTGCCAAACACAAGCAGATGCTTTTCAGCCCACACGTTTGAGATGTACGCGACAAGCGTGACCACTTTCATTTTGGAGGTTTTTGGATGTATATTATTTTGGATCCTTGTGCTCCTTACACATTCGTTTCAGGGACACGTTCATAGGAGAAATGAGCACCTATCCTCCATTTACATTACATTTACATTTTTAGCATTTAGCAGACGCTCTTATCCAGAGCGACTTACAAGATGTGAATTTACATAAGACGTTTACAGTTTGGACCTGATAGTCTGAATCTGTACTGCCTTCCTTCCCTGCCTGTGTACAGAGGTACATTGACGAGGCTCTGCGGACGTACACTTGGACGCCCGTCAATGGCACAGACTACAGGTGAGTGAGGGGGGGAGGGGAAACATGCAGCCAGACACTATGCAGTGTGGCACTATAGCACCCCAAACAGGTAAGTGTGTGCTGTGTTTTACCCATTGCCGTCGTAATGTACACCGTTGACTTTGAGGACGATTTGGGAACCGAAGGCCCTTCGCCCGTCGAGCCGGCGCCTGAACTTGCTTAACGCTCTGTTCCTTTACCTCCTGCACCTGCGACCACTGCCGCCCCCTGCAGTCTGGGTTTGGTACTTCCCACCTACAGCGAGTACCACATCCGCGCCAACCTGAGTGACCAGATCCTCCAGGTTCAGTGTAAGTACCAGTAGGGACCTGACACATCCTTCCCCCGACACCCCGGTGCCCTCTGACCCGTCTCTCTCTCCCCTCGACCCCCTAATTCCCCCCTCCGCCCCCCCGCCAGTTCTTTGAGACTGCCAGCGAGACAGCCTGCCCCACGCAAGAACGACGGAATAAGCACTCAGGGTCACAGTTTCGAGAAAATGTCCCACTAAGGCCCCCCCCCCCTCCCCACCCCACCGTCTTCATGCTGTGCTGTACTATGGTGACCTTTTTCTTCACGTCTGTCGAAGAAAAAAACGTAGTGAAAGAAAGGTGAAAGCTGGTGTAAACGTGTGACAATGAGTTGAACGTCTTGTGAGAAAATAATGGTGACAATGTGCTATTATTCTTCTGCCAAATGCTCTCGCCTCTTCTCCACCATACAATGATTCTGAAGCAGCTGTGCTGGAAAAGTTTGTGTCGTGAAAACGCGCATGCTTTTCACTCTTTACTTTTCCTTTTTCTGGGAATTCTCCTTTTTTTCTTTTTCTTTCTCGTTTTCCTTCGTTCATTTTAATTAACAGTGTTGATTTTGTAAATTGCTGTTTAGATTGCTGGTCTTGTCTCGTTGTTGTCTCAGCTTTGGAATCATTCAATGAAAAATACCTCTTTCCCCCAAACCCCCGCCCTCCTCACTGTCCTCTCCAGGGCCCAGGGCAGTTTTTCTTCGTTTGGCATGAACATTTATGTTTTTTTTAAATGTGCTTTCTGGGCCTGAAAGGGGGGATGCCTGCTCTTTCTTTCCCTCTTCTTCCTCTCTTTTCTCTCCACTCTATTTTACTCACTACTTAGTGCAGCTGTGGGGTTTTGCAACTGAAACATTGTCATTTCATTCTGGTCGTTTTTTGTTTGTTCATTTTTTTTGACTTTACGGCTATTCCGTTACGGTCGGTGTCTTTTTGTCTTTTTAATTATTCTTTTTTTTTCCAAACGTTCATTTTTTGTTTCTCTGCGGATGGTTTCCTTTCCATTTACCGTCCTTCTTCTTGGCAAGAAGCTGTTGATATTTTCTATTTGTGTTGTTTTTCTTTCCATTTCTGTATGACTGAATTGATTTGATTTATTTTTTTAGAACACAATATTTTTATTCAAATAGTAATTGAATAAAATATTGTCTGTGACCCCCCTTCCCACCCGACCCCCTGTTTCTTTTCTTGCTCACTCTTCTCTGACGGATCCACACAGCCCCATACTACTATTCCAAGGGCAAGTATACTCAATATTGGTCCACTCACCCCACACCTTCTCTCCCACTCCCTCCTCCGCTACCCTGTAATCCTCCCCCTCTCCTCAGTCACCTCCCCTCCCCTCCTCTCCTCCGTCCCTGCGTCCCTCTCTCCCACACCGTTCCCAGCCTGCTTGCCTTTGTTCCTGCCCGTCTTGCCTACGAGAACCTCCCCCCTTCCTCCTCCTCCTCCTCCTCCTCCTCCTCCTCCTAACCCCAGCCTCCTCTTCCTCACTCTGCACCCACCCACCCGCTCAAGGCCACATGTCCTGTTTCTCTCACGAAGGCATGTCCAGTCTCCTCTCTGGAACCCGTGTGTGGGGCTTCAGCGCCACTGAGGTTAACTCACTCTGTCTCTGGACGATTTGCTCAAATTTCTTTCCTTCTTTGTTTTTTTGTTTTTCCCAAAAAAAAAAGAAGCGGCTTTTTTTTTCTTTTCTGGACATTATGACGTTCCGAGCTCTCTCTGTTTTGGGACTGCTCTCCTCTATGTTTCTTTCTTTCCTTCCTTCCTTCCTTCCTTCCTTCCTTCCTTCCGTCCCCCTCTCTTTCCCTTTGTCTGTGGACACTCTGTTCAGGTGACATCTGCTTGTCTCTTCCTCCCTGTTTCTGTCTACTCTCTCTCTGTTTCTCTCTCTCTCTGTCTCTCCACCTTCTCCCTCTGTTCTCTCTCTCTCCCACTCTCTCACACACTCTCTCTCTCTCTCTCTCTCTCTCTCTCTCTCTCTGTCTCTGTCTCTATCCCTCTCTATGAAATGTTTAATGCTTAAAAGGACAGCAGCCTCAGTATGGCGCAATTACCCAGGAGAAAAGGGAACCCACACACACAGCGATCTCGCTCTAAGAACCCCAGCGAAAAGGGAACCCACACACACACAGCGCTGTCTCTAAGAGCGCCAGGACAAAAGGGAACCCACACACACAGCGCTGTATCATCTATTTAATCCTTATTTTGCCTTTCACAGCTGTCTAGTCAGATTGCCTCTCTCTCATGAGTCATACCCATTCTACAACATAAATTATTTACAGACTCAACTTACTCAACAGTACGTTTGCTTTTTGTATATTTTTCGAACACACCCCGCACTCATGGAGTCTTGCTTAAAGGATTGTTGTTTTTACGTGTTTGTTTTGGCCACGGCTTGTGGCCTGCGGCCTCACTCCGGATCGCACTGATAAAGCTTACCCTCGACAGTGTTTCTGCATGTCAAACATTAACAAGAGCTTTCAGTGAGGGCTTTTCACTTTCCATCCAGACTTCTCAGAAGTCCCAGGCTTCGTTGTGAATTTTATGCAATTAGTCCTTACCATTTTCTTTGAGTAAACACCCATATCCATATGCACTTTACTGCTCTGAATCACAGTCCAGCACACACTCAAGGACCTATTTACACAGCTGAGGTTGTGTCGGAGCACCCTAACCAATACTACACACTGCCAATACCCCAGACCCCAACTACTCTATAGTACAATTCACTCAGACCACAGTGCACCATTATTATGGTAAAATGTACATTATGATGTAAAAGAAGCCTCATATTTCACTGTACATATTTCCAAAGGCTTCACTGTTGGATCAGATGCAGTTGATACTAGTTATTGACGTGGAGGGCCATGAGAACCCCTGTGTGGGTCCCACACCTGGGCCATAGGTCTTACGTTTAGCACCTCTGATGTAGATCACATAGACACAGCTGAAATACATACCTCCAAAAACACAGCTCAAAAACAGACCTTCAGAAACTCGCCTCCAAATGCACACACACCACCAAATACACACCTCCAAATACACAGCTTCACATACACACCTTCAAATACAAACCTCCAAATTCACAGCTTCACATACAGGCTGAGTGAAGAGAAGGGAAGCACTTTAACTGTGACATCACAAAACCAATGATGATGACCTGGGATATACTTTTTTTTGGTCTTGTTTTTGACTTTTTAAATATTACTTTTTGGTATGAACACAGCTACACACATACACACTCTCTAATCAGTAAAAATAGGCAGAAACTCAGGACTAGAGTTGTATTAAAACAGATCAGTGAAAATTAAACCGTTACATTTCATGAAGGAAGTTCTAGGGAGATAAAGATAGTGAGAGAGAGAGGAAGAGGTTTGGCGTTTGTATGAGGAAAACCGCAGACAGAGAGTGTTGTATTTTCACAGTGCAGCTGAAACTGCTCCCGTGTCCAGGTTCAGTTGTGCCGTTTGGTGAAAGGGCGCCTTGTGGCGCGTGAATCCGGTCGTATGCCTTCCTCCTGTGCCCCCTGTCTTCATCGGCTTGTCCCCAGCCCTCTCCCAGTCTGGCTGTCACCCCTCAGGCTGGCAGAGCACCCTCCAACTTCCTGACCAACCTGGAAGTGCAGTGCATTGTGGGCGGAACACTACCTGGGCACAATTTTAACTCAGGCCAGACTTCAAATAATCACTTGTTTTTCATTATTACTCTGCAAAAAAATGTATCCCCTCCCTATTTTTTATCATCAGGATTTAATCAATGATGCTGTTTAATTGAATTGTCTGTCTAGTGAAACTGGGTGGCAATCTCCACCCTTGTGAGTTTTCTTACTCTGAACCCCTTGTGGGTCAGAACAACTGATTACAGATATATCTTTGGGGAAAAGTACATATAGAGATGTTTTGGGGGTATGTACGCACATAAGAAAGTTCATATGGGGGGAAAAATGTATTAGGGACTTTAATCAGCCTAAAAATTGAGTTGCCCCGACTATGCCCTTCACAATGCCTTGCACCTCCCGCAATTCAGCGGCTCTGAGATTTTCGGACGGGTTTCCCCTCTGCAAGTCTGTGGGGTGACGTTCTCCATCAGGACCCCTGCGCCACCCACCTCCCCCTGCAATAGTTGGCCATGTTGATGCCTGATGAACTAAACGCACGCTGTCGGGAAAGTGTGGGAGAACTCGTTTCCCTGCTCTGTGCAGCGAGAGAAGCCAGTTCTCCCTCATCACCCTGTGCTGCAGCTCTCAAATAATACCAAAAAAAAGAGAAAAAAAACTTTTAATCGGTTTTTGCTTTGTTTCAAAGTCCTCAAACCAGGATCAAACTGCACAAAGAAATAGTTTTTTTCATTAAAAAAGATTGATCGCTGACGATGTTGTGATGCATAGCATAACGCAAAGTAACATATGGCGCAATGTGGCTCATTTGAGAGGCAACATATTGGCTAACGACAGTCTACCCTCCATGACTCCTCGGTGTTGATCTGGTAACCTCACCTCTGCGTCCAGTCCTAACCTAACCTCTGAAGAAAAGCAGACATTACCCAGCTAGATCCCCTCCCCCTATTCTCTGCCTCTTCAGCCCAGCCTGCGGCACTTGCCAGATAATGTTCCCTTTCTATTGCAGATTTTGAATCTCTGCTGCCAATCAGTTTTGATTCCGAGGGACATGTATTCATTGCTCCCAGGTAGCTGTGTGTGAATGCTTGCTTTCTTCCCATTTGTGCGTCCTTACTGGTTTGATATCTACATATATTTTTCTTTTTCTTTACGACACATTGTATTGCCAGCCCACATCACATCCTATTCCATTAGCCCACCGTCACGCCCTCCCTTTGCCACCTTCCCCTTGCTATTCGCCACACCCTCTCTTCTCCCCTCCATCCCAACCCCCCGATCCGATTCGCCAGCCATCCGTCAATCAATTTCAGCCACACCACATGCCTTAAGACATTGTTGTTCCGGGTGAGTCTGTCTGTTTTCCATCGTTTTCTCTGTCATTTTGTTTTTAAATACCCCCCTCGTTGTTGTTGCTGTTGGTTTTCATGAACTGGTTTATATTTTTTGTGATATATATATATGAGTGTACCCAGAGGAGTGTGACAGTACTTATGTCCATAATTC
The DNA here is from genome assembly GCA_029706075.1 of Aldrovandia affinis. Lineage (NCBI taxonomy): Eukaryota > Metazoa > Chordata > Actinopteri > Notacanthiformes > Halosauridae > Aldrovandia > Aldrovandia affinis. Next base: position 2,011,437 of record JAINUG010000122.1, on the reverse strand, counting down.
ATAAAAAAATAGACCAAATTAGTATTTGTTAAATATATTTGAATTAATTTCCCCCCCCTCCCTTTCAACTCAAATGACACCCCCTGATTCCTGTCCCCTACCCAAACACCCACCCCTTCCAGCCCCTGACTACCTAGAGATACCGCATGCCCCTCAGCATGGCAAAGACTGATGAGGCTCCTTTGCAGCACTCTGCATGATGTACTACTTTGTTTATGTATGTGTATTTGTGTGTGTGAGCATGTGAGTGTGTGTGTGTGTGAGTGTTTGTGTGTGTGTGTGAGATAGGGTGTGTGTGTGTGGGGGGAGTAGCATAAGTAAGTGCTTACTCTCTGCATGCTTACCCCCCCACCTCCCAGACCCATTAAAAGAATGCTGTTTCTATGGAAACACCACCAAAGTGAGGCTCTGAGGGCTGCTTCACAATCACCCAGTAAAAGGGAGAGTAATCAGGGACATATGACTGCTGTGTAGAATGTCTCACTTTGACGGACTGGCTCATGTGAGCATGCACACACCGGCTTCTCTGAGCGCATGTGTGTGTGTGTGTGCGCACGTGTGTGTGTTTGTGTATGTGTGTGTGTATGTGTGCGCGCGTGTGTGTGTGTGTGTGTGAGGGTATATGTGTGTGTGTGTGTGTGTGTCTGCGTGTGTGAACCTGCATGCTGATATCTTGTGTCTTGTGAATGTGAATATAATGTTTGCATGCCTCCCGGTCTTGATTCCAGTGGTATAGGGCAGTGGGTAGATGCTGGGGTGCAAACACACAGTCTCTCATTTTTATCTCTTTATCTCCTGAAATAAAACAACAATGAAAACACCACCCTCCCCCACCCACCCACCCAGGGAATACTGCAAAGAGCTGGAGCTCTCCAACAACAACACGGAGTTCCTGCTCAACTTCATCGCCCTCATGGAGAAAATCACACCCGACTCCAAGCAGTGTGAGTACCACTCTCTTCCCGGAGAGACTGCGGAAAGACGCATTTCTGTAGGACACACATGACAACTGTCCTGACATTGAATTCTGAATTTGAAAGACCTGAATTCTGTTTGTGACTTTTGTATGACACATTGTATGTATGAGTCATTTGTCCACTTGACAGACACTTTTATCGAGGGTGACTCACATAGCTAACTTTTTCAAGTGCACATTTATACAGACGGGCATTTTATTGAAGCAATTCAGGTTTATGTCCCTTGCTTAGTGGTACAAAAAGCTGTGTCCCAACTTTCTGGTTGCAAGTCAAGTCACCTGCCCTTTGCCACAGCAACAGCTAAGCCACTAAAACCGCACACCACGTAGAATTTCATTTAAATTATTTTTTATTTTTATATAGTTTCTTAGCAGGTGCCCTTAAGCAGTGTGGCATACATAGTTTACATCAGGGCTGTTCAATTGCTTTTTTTTCATAGAAAGAAATCCAAATTAAATGATGCTGCTGAAAATGTTTTCCTTAGCCTACCCGCTGCCAGTAGACCACCGCGTAAATATACAAAAGTTGCTTGAGTAATCTGTGGGGGTTTTAGTTTTTTTGGGGGAAAGGGAATTCAATATTCGGTTAAGTATATAAACCAGGAACTTTGTTAAAGCTAATTATTGTGTTGCTCTGGTTTTGTGTCTTTGCTGAATGTCCGTGAGTGTAGAAGGAGGCTTGTGCCAGTTTGTAGTAATTAGTAATCTGTAAATTACTGCAAAGAAGCTAATCAGTTCATTCAAAATCTTAATGGCTGGCCCTGGCCTCTATTGACTAATTTCTGGTCAATATGAACCATCAGTACTAATGAAAAAATGTATAAACATAAATAAATAAAAAATTGTTTTAATTATAAAATCTTTTTTTTATTTTTATGTGTAGCCTAATGGGTCTGTATTTGGCCCGCGGATCGCTAATTGAATAGCCCTGGTTTACATCTTTACATGCTATCCGCTACAGCTGAATATTTAATAAAGCAATTCGGGCTAATGTTGCTCAAATGCACAGCAGTAATGCTCCCGCAAAACCTTGGGTTAGCTAAAACCCAGCTCCTTCACCTCTGCACTACACTGCTGACAGACAGTGTGCTGCACAAAACCAGCTCGATATTTGGAATTGTATGTGTTTACTGGTATTGTATGTGTTTACTGGTATTGTATGTGTTCACTGGTATTGCATGTGTTCACTGGTATTGTATGTGTTCACTGGTATTGTATGGGTTTATTTTAACCCAGGTGATAGCTTCCTCCTTCATAATCTTATCTTGGACACGGGCATCATCCGACAACTGGTGGAAAAGGTGTGGAAGACCAAGGACCTCAACACGTGAGTAAAGGGAATACGCACACACACACGCGCACACTCACGCACACTCACTCACACAGACGCATACTGAGATACACAAACACGTACGCACTCAACAGGCACCCAGCCACATGTATGCTTACACACACACACACACACACACACACACACACACACACACACACACACACACACACACACACACAGACTCACTGAAACCGATACACACACTGAGAATCACAAGCAGACATACAGATACACAGATGTGTGCATACATACTAAAACACACACTGATACTGTGCGGTGCACACGCATACAGACAGTGACTGAAACAGACTTATGCATACACAGACACACACTGAGAATCACAGGCACACATACAGACAGACACAGGCAGACAGCACACAGGCACGGCTTCGAGATGAAGGTAGGAGCCAGCTGAGTTGTGCGCTTCCTCTCTCCCTCCACCCTGCTGTGCTGCAGCTATGGCTTCCTGGCGCTGTTCGCCGCCACAGATGGAGGGATCACAAGAGTTTTCCCCAACAAGTGAGTCCCCTCGAGCCTGCCGATCCCCCTCCGACACCCTGTGACGAACGCCCCATTCTCTTCACACAATGTCTGCTCATGTTCATGGCTCATGTTACTCTTCACAATGAGGTCACACATACTGAAGCTGACTGTCTCCCCTGGGGAGATGATGCACTATTTATTCTCCAAACTTTGCATGAGTCTCACATTGACAGGAGGCGCAACACTCAAGTGTCTTAAGAGTGTAATGTGTTGGTCTACAGTACACTGAATCTGTATCTCTTTGTGTGTGTGTGTGTGTATTTCTGTGCGTGTGTTTCTGTGCGTGTGTGTATGTGCGCGCGTGTGAATGTGTATGTGCGTGAATGTGTATGTGCGTGTGAATGTGTGCACGTGTGAATGTGTGCGTGTGCGTATGTGTATGTGCGTTTGTGCGCGTGTATGTGCACATGTGAATGTAATCTGCACACGTCAGAGCTGCTGAGGACTGGGATGAGGACCCAGAGCCCTTCAATGCCAGCTACTACCGCCGCAGCCTGGACAACAAGGGCTACATCTTCAGGGCACCTTACAGAACCGGTGAGTGGCCCACAGTCTCTCCGTTAGCATGGAGCGCGTCCAATTCCATCACATCATCAGTATGTTTAGTCAGTCGGTATGCCGCTTAATGCTACCCTCAAAGCCTTGCTGAGACACTCATTTGCCGTCTATGCTGTTATGAAATTAAAGGAGTACATTAGCCACACTCCCATTGGTAGTCTGGCAGACGCAGAAAATGTTGTCGAAACAAAATGAAGGGGATGCTAATTTTAGCTGGTGGAACAGCTGATTCGTTGCTAATGAGCACACTGCGTACCATTACATCTACCACAGATTAATGAACCGTATTGGTCTTGATCACTCTCTTTAGTGATGGTCTAAACAGGACTCGTGTATTTTACCTTAGTCATAATCATATACGTTAAGTGTGGTAGGTTATACGCTGAGCATAGAAATATGTAAACATGTTTAGGCACAGTTTTCATAAATTGCTCCACTGTCGCTCTTGTGATATCTCTCTGACGACCTGTGGCCTTGTAGAACCCATCGATTAGTAGCGTTTTACTTTTCATAAAAATGGAAGAAAAACACTTGCGTGTATCAAGAGTGCTCTGCCTTGCTCTCACAGCGAACGATGACATCCTGAACCCCGAGAACGACACCATCGGCATCCTGGTCAGCACCGCAGTGGAGATCTTTGTAGGGGGGAAAACTATCAAGCCTGCAGGTAGGGGGGCGCTGTTCTGCTTCTCGCTACGGTTTTCTGGGTCTTTTATATGCAATTTAGCACATGCTTTGTGTACTGTAAGTCCAAAGTGACTTAGAGTAGTGAATACATACATTTGTCAGTATATGTGGTATGTATATATTGGAATAGAACCCATAGCTTAAGCATTGTCAGCACCATGTTCTACCTACTGAGCCCCACAGTACCACTGGCGGCAGTGTTAGCATAATGGTTAAGGAACTGGGCTTGTAACACAAAGGTTGAAGGTTCGATTCCCAGGTGGGGACACTGCCGTTGTACCCTTGAGCAAGGTACTTAACCTGAATTGCTTCAGTAAAAATATCCAGCTGTATAAATAGATTGTATGTAAAAGAAATGTAAACTGTGTAAGTCGCTCTGGATGAGAGCGTCTGCTAAATGCCTAAAATGTAAAATTGGAAGAGATGATGCCACCTCTCTCTAGGGATGCTCATGCAAACATTCTCTCTGTCTTCCTCTGCCTCCTGGGCTCTGCTCTTTTGTGACTTCCTGGACTGGCCAGTGGTGGGAGTGAAATTGGACCTGGAGGCCTGGGTGGACAAATTCAAGATACTGGCCAGCAACCAGTCCGACAGCCGGCAGGGTTCATACAAGGTGCGAAAGATGTCCGTTTCCCTTTGTCTGTTTCACTCACACACACACGAATGCACACACTCACACGTAAGCACACTCACTCACACACACACACACTCATGCCGTAATTAACAAATGCTAATATACCAATGCAAACACACGATGCATATGTACACAGGCACGCAGATAGAGTGGAATGGTTTGGCCCTTAATGTCCATTCAGAAGTAACTAGATAAGCGCATAGGTACCTATGGCAAATAGGCAGACAACCCACACACTGTCCCCTTATGCACATGTATCTCCATTCAACCTGGGCTTATTAAAACTTGTGGCCTCTTTAATTCGGCATAATTAGGCTACACGAGTATATAAGCAAACCGTGCACTCAGGTTCATCACACACACACGCACACTAATACACAACACAGATACACCAAACATACACCGCAAACATGCAAATACACAGTTGCATTTCATACATGCATTTAAGCATGCAGTCACACACACACTGGGTCGATTGCAGCGTATTTAGCGGGAGTTTAAACCTCACCACCGTGTTACATCACATAATAATTTGTAAGTAATTTGGCACTTTTATCTGAAGGGACTTACAGCAGGTGCGTTAGGCTCGAGTAGATAAAGAACAACCACATGTCGCTACAACTTCAAGCACATCCCTCCCTCAAGTAAGCAGCAATATACAATGCAAAGTTGACTACATTAAGTACAAGTACAATAGGGTTTTTTTCTCATTAGGAGTGGGTGGGTTAAGAACTCAGGCGGAACCATGGAGCTGCATTAGAACTGGAACAGCAACTCATCTCAGCTACACGTCTGTGAGATAAGGAGCAGCTGTTCTAGTTGTAATGCATCTCCGTGGTCCTCTGGTTTAAACCTGAAGTTTAGACTGAGCACGCTGCAGTCATCCCACCCTGAGCTCCTGGCCACCATCTTTGATGCAGGTGAAAGCAGGGATCTGGTGCTAATGATGTGGTTTGTTTTGGACAGTGTGGGCCATCCAGCAGCTGTGAGATGGACTGTGAAGTCAACAGCGATGTAAGTCTCCTCGTTCACCAACAATACCATGCACCATAGCATCCATCGACTTGCAAGATTGCTAGTCATTTAGAAGCACAGTGTAGTTTTGACTTTCACCACAATCAACTGAACATGCTAAAAGGACAAAAATATCTTGTACACTCAAATGAACTGGAGTGATGGACATTATGTTGTATGGTAATGAATGATACACATCTTGCTCAAATTCCCAGTGCTGTTTACGTGTTAATGGATGTTGCTGTTTTTTTGTTTCAGCAGTTGTATGTGGAATCTAAAAGAAAAAATTGCAATAATTAATAATATAGAATTATATAAGAATAATATGTGATCAAAAGGTAATATGTTGAGGACTGTCATATCCTACTGCTTTGTCTGACCAAATAGCCTCACTGTGATCATGTGTGGTGATGTCTGCTCTCTGGCTCCCCCTGGTGTACAGGACCTGCTGTGCTACCTTATTGATGACGGTGGGTTCCTGGTTATGTCCAACCAGAAGGCAGACTGGAATAAGGTAAATGGAGTGTGAGGAAATAAAGATTAAAGCACCTCTCAATTGTCAGAATCGATGCCCCTAAACCAGATGGTTGCGGGTTTGCGGACCTTTGTCCCCAACTCATAATCATACAGTAGTAGATAGTTTGAAGAGGATATCCGTTCTGATAGGCTACGAGACAGAATTAGAGATGCATCATAAACTGGCATCCTGTTCAGATTTAATATTTGGCATGGTTAATTCAGACATTTAGGGAAGGCTCTGACCCTGCCAGCTTGCAAAGGGTAGTGATGGGTGAATGAGGTATTATGACACCAAAAATGGATGGAGCTGCAAGTCACTGTCAATAACTGAGCTTTTGCTTCTTGCAAAACACAATGATTGGTCAAATCGGTGAGTTACTGGCAGCATGTGGTAGCCCATTTATTTGGTGTCATACCTCATTAGCCTATCATTATCAAAGGGTTGAACCCAACACCTAGTGGGGATGTGGGGAGTGTGAGTCCATATAAGTGTGCCAGCCATGTGACCTTAATGCTGCACATCTGTGATCTTCACATCCAAACCCAGGTCCGCTGGTTTCGTGTTTGGCCTCCTACGGGCAGTAATGCAAACCCGGTCGACTCACCAAACACTCTCGATGCTGTAGAAAAACTGACCCCCGCTTCTCCAAAGTCCTAGTAACACTGTGAGGTCAAAACATTTTAAGCAGGGCTGGCCATCCCTGGTCCTGGACAGCCGCAGGGTGTGCTGGCTTCCGTTGCTACGTAGCACTTAAGTTTCACATAATTAAAGCAGTCGATTGCAGTGAACTCACCTCACCTACTTTCTTGGGACCAAATTGTTTGCGATTTTAAGCTTAAAACAAAAACGGGCATAGCCTGTGGCTCTCCAGGGCCGGTGTTGGCCACCCCTGCTTTAAAGGGGTGTAAGAGAACGGGGAAGGCTTTCGAGGCCTGATCATCATGTAAACAGGTAGAGGCAGCCGAGCATGTCTCAGCTCTCTAGAAGGATAAAGTCCCAACGCTGCAGGCTGGACCCGACTCAGCGTCTGTCCGTCTTCGTGTCTCGAACCCCCGCAGGTGGGCATGTTCTTCAGCGAGGTGGAACCCTACCTGATGCACGCCCTCTTCAATAACTCCTTCTACAACCGCAAGCGGTCCTTTGACTACCAGTCCGTCTGTGAGCCAGGAACCAACCACAACCTGGGCGCGGCCCCCAGAGGGGTCTTTGTGGTGAGTGACACAGATAGCAGGGCACAGACGTGTTAAATGCACATTACATTACACTGGCTTTATGTAACAGACGCCGTTATCCAGAGCCGTGTACACAACAAAGTGGATGGCGGTGTGGTATAATGGTTAGGGAACTGGGCTTGTAATGCCAAGGCTGCAGGTTCGATCCCCAGGCAGGGCACTGCCGCTGTACCCTTGGGCAAGGTATTTAACCTGAATTGCTTCTTTAAATATCCAGACAATATTTATTTTGCCAGTTACCTGTAGGTCCATAAAAGGCTTGATAGATAATTGGTGCCATACTCAACTCTTGGTATCATGAGAATTTGGTATCTTTAATTCAAATACAATTAAAGCACCAGCATTTCAGGGCATGTTCCACTTTGTGATTATCTATGCATTTAAAATGAGTACACTTACATTGTTGTTGTTGTTTTAAAGCTCTATAAAATGTTCATATTTATGCCCATGCCGAGATACGTGCTTCAAAAATTATTGCAACCACTCTGATTGCAGATAACGTTTGGAATTTAAAATGTTCCGGTCAGCCACTTTAGTATTTGAAGTGCCATTCCGACGCTTAAATATTTTATTCATTCAAGTCTTGATCCATAGCAAATCAATAGACTCCAACCTATTTCCCCTGTGATTACAAACGAAGCATTCTTAGATAACTCAATAAAGCCGACACATTCTGTACACGCAGTACTATTTAGGGTGTCTGTCTGATTGAGATTTCATGACAAACACAATGTGCATAATTTGTTCAGTGTTCATCCCTTGTGAAGGACCATGGTTTAACTGGTCAAATCTTCTGGTTTTTTTTTTCCCCACACGTGTGCGTTTCCTGTGTTCAGCCCACCATTGCAGACTTCCTCAATCTGGCCTGGTGGACATCAGCAGCAGCCTGGTAACTCTCCGCACTCACTCACTCACTCACTCACTCACAATGGGGCTTCAGCTAGTGATGGGAGAACGAGGTATCTTGACACTGAAAATGGGTGGGTGAAATTAGTTTTCAATCACTGACTTGTTTGAGCCAATCAAAAAAGGTTTTACTCTTCACAAGAAAACGCAATTGATTGGTTACTGAATTACTGGTAGAATATGGTAGCTCCACCCATTTCTGGTGTCATAAATGAATACCTTGTTCTCCCATCACTAGTTTGAACACTGCAATGTCTTGCAGTGGTGAATAACAACTGCCCTCACACTGGGGAAGCAGGACAAAGCTTGCAACTGTTGGTGTTACTTCAGTGGCATACCTAAATGGTATAGCTTTCAGACATTTTTGATAAGCATTTATCCATCCTGCGTAACCGCTTTGGAAAACGAACATACCAGAGGGCAGAGATATCCCTGGAATTTGAAACCTTTATGCATGCTACTATAATGTTTAGCATTGTCATTAGTGTGTTACAGTATTTGGGATTTTACTTACTTCAAAGTACAGGGCAAATATAAATATAAGGCTAAATATTACTGGACAGTTGCTTAATTGGTTGCATGATCAGCTGTACTGTCTGTTCTCAGAATGTCTTTTCCTTCCCCTTCAAGGTCCCTGTTTCAGCAGCTGCTGTATGGAGTGGCCTACCACAGCTGGTTCATCACCGGTGAGTGCGTGTGGCCTGCTTCTCCTTCAGCTGTGTCCAGTGATACATGGATAACGGCTGGCCATATGTGCATAGGAAGCCACACAGTAATTCCCCAGCTCAGTGTGTGTGTGTGTGTGTGTGTGTGTGTGTTGGGCTGTCACTTTAACAAAAAAAATAATAATGTTCAATATTCGGAGAAAACATGTAGATTCGTTTCAGTAGTAAGCGAATATGCCTGTTACAAGAACCTACGTTTAGTTCATTTAAAAACCTCACATCAATATTTCCCGTAAAATTTGCTTGGCTGTCCTTGCAAAGCGTGAGAAATGCTAGTTCGCGCGAACTTTTATTGGCTCAGCTCCAAATACAACGAGTTCTGTATTATAGCAACATTTTAACTGGAGCCTTATTTGTACGTAGTTTAAAGTGATAACCGCGTACTGGCAAGAGCGACAAAGCAGATCATCTTTCCTATGGTATAATTTACTTTATTTACAAATATGAAGACAAACATGACACCTACATAAACATCAAATAAAATGTTTCAAAAGAATTACCAGTGAATAGGGTAGGCTACTCAAAAGGGATATGCTGGCCTCCCGCCTGATCTAGTGGTTTCAATGTCCGACGCTGGCCACGGCGACCAGGGTTCGATTCTCCGTCGCGCCAGTCGGCTCTGGTCGGGAGTGCCACCGGGGCGGCAATTGGCTGTCCGCCCCAGGGAGGGGGGAGGGAAGCCGACACAGTTCACTGCGCACAGGAGTGGTTCTGGGGTGCCGGAATTACAGTCAACAGCACGAGTGCTGTCTCGGAGGAGGCAGCACTTCGCCATTGTCACTTCCAGTCACAGGGCTACGGCAGCAAACTACGAGGGAGGGGATTGAACTAAGCACAGCGGGAGTAACTGGCTACCAAATTGGGAGAAAAAAAAAAATAGGGTTGCTAAAAATGTCTATTGCATTATCAATAATTTGAGTCACCATTTGTTCATCATATGGGCACGCCGTTCTTTTTTTATTTTTTAAAATATCGAATCTCGTGATTGCGAATGCATGTGTGCGAGTGCGTGTGTGCTCACCCCTCTCTCCCTGACTGTGCTAACTCCAGATGATGTGGAGGCAGAGGGGCTAGACTCAAGAGAGACCAGCTGTGTCACAATACAGACCCAGTTCTACTTCACCAATGTCACCAGCTCCTACAATGTGATGCAGGACTGCGGCAACTGTTCCAGGTGGGGAAATATTCATAAACAACACATACTTATGTACACAGCAACATACATACATATATATCTATACTTCACACTATCACATAGTACATATAACACCATTTTGGTAGGCCTTTGAGTATAGAATGTATATTCTATGAATGATCAGTTCTTTGGATGCCTGCATCTATGCGCAGTGAGGATGAAGTGTCATGGCACCAAAAATGGGTGGAGCTACAATATGGTACCTGTAACTCACTGAATTGAACCAATCGTTGTGTTTTGTTGTGAAGAGCAAAACCTTCTTGATTGGTTCAATCTTGAATGTGATTGACAGCTACTTGTAGCTCCACCCATGTCTGGTGTCATAACACCCCATTCTCCCATCACCACTGTAAACCCTCTTAGTAAATGTACCCTATGTGTTGTCCTCCCTCCAGGCCGTTCCACGCCAAGCGGATAAACAACACAAACCTGCTGTTCGTGGTGGCGGAGAGGATGCCCTGCAACTCGTGTGAGGTAGAGAAGCTGTCGCAGGCCGAGACGGAGTGTATCCTTTCAACAGCCGTGTCCTCAGCAGCGTGGCGTCCGTTACGAGTGCCATAACGGGACAAAGCTGACTCCAGCGCGTCAGGGCTCTGTAACCCTGGTCCTGGGGAGGTTGTTTGTTACTCAGCACTTGATCAGTTGATCGATTAAAGCAGTTGAATGCACGGTTAACTCACCTCACCTGATTTCTGGGGTCTGAACTGGTTGTTGATTTTAAGGTAAAAAATAAAAATCAGCAGACCATGCAGCTCTCTTGGACCAAGGTTGAAGAGCCCTGCTCTATGTCAACTTAATTACTCTGGTCCCGCCTGTCTGAAAACCTGGGCCGCTTGTGTGAACCTACACTACCGGGCAAAAGTTTTAGAACACCCCCATTTTCCAGTTTTTACTGAAATTGAACCGAAACCTTTTTTTAAAAATTTATATAAAAACCTCTGGCAGTTCACCGCTTACCTTTGTACCATTTCAGGTTATTCACTGGACTTGAACTGCTTAAATTTAAGTAAAAACTGGAAAATGGGGGTGTTCTAAAACTTTTGACTGGTAGTGTACATGCCAGACTTGGGGTTTCCTCTCCTGTAAAGTATGCTACTATAGGATTATTACAGTAGGGGTATTACACATTATCTGTACAACAAGTCAGTAATCAACTGCTCAGGATGGTTATGTGCCACAGAAGCCACGAGCCAGCATGAACTCGCTGAGAAGTGCGTAAGGGTGTCTCCAGAACGTGGGTGGGTGAATTCTGTCTCGAAGGAAGCGGAGTTCACTGCCCTCTGAGAATTAGCTTGCCTCGCGAGTTCATGTGGGGAGGGCAAATCTAAATAAATCGAGGGTATAATTGGCCACTAAACTGGGAGAAGAAACCAGAAAAATAAATAAATAAAACTCTTTGATCACCTGAATACAGTAATGTGTTTTTTTTTTTCTTTGAGGTTAGTAACAGTTGTTTGAGGCCAAGCACTCAGGAAAAGCCCACAAAAAATTATATCCAGACATCTCATATTTGAAGGCCACAATGATTTGATTAGCACAGCATTTTGTTTTGTCACTGGTCACAGTGATTCTTCCCCTCTTGGACTGTGCTCTGTTCCTTAACCCCACCTCGTTTTTCAGTCAAAGTGGGCAACCCGTGTGAGGACCTGGCTGTACCCCGTTACCGGAAAGGCCCGTCCACTTGCTTTGACTACAATATCACGGTAGGACAGCTGGCGCAGAGATCACAGGGTTATAATGCAGGCTTAAGTGAGTCTGATCCTGAGAGCAGTAGTGCTACACACAGGGATAGTCACTCCAGTACTGAGAACAGCAGTACGTAGTGCAGGGATAGTCACTCTAGTGTCAAGCAGCAGTTTGGATAGTCACTCCAGTCTTGAGAGCAGCAGTTTTCAGTGCAGGCACAAGTTACTGTGTTGCCTGAGAATAGCAGCGTATAGCTTAGGAGTGAACCAAACTGAGAAATGTTACGTACCCTAATATGTTTTATTTATTTATGTAATTATTTTATTTGTGCTTTAGACTGGAAACATTGAATGTAAAAGCTGCTTATTTTAGTTGATGGTTTTGGCTCACTGGCATTGGGCCGAAGTGGTGTGTCTCCTTGTGCAGCCACTGTAATGAGCTCCTTAAAACGCAACTGTCCTGACAGCTCTTTCCCTTCCCCCTCAGGAGAACACCTCGGACTGTGGGCGGGGCTTCTCTTTCCAGCCCTCATTAAAGGTCCTGCTGTGTCTCCAACTGCTTCTCTTGTATCTGACAGCCTCGCCGAGCATTCTGCCCATCCTCTCTACATTTTAACTCCATCCTCTTCAACCTGCTCGTCCTCCTCCTCCCCTCCCTTGCTTCATTTACTTCCTGATCCTCCTTGCCCGCCCCTCACCGCTTCTCTTCCCTCCTCCAATCATAGATGATGATGGGACTTCCTGATGCCCTATTTTGGAAGCCCTGAGTACTGTCCAGCCCCGCCCCCCATTGCCCGATGACATAGCTTCATGGGCGGTTGCTTAGCAACTGTTGTTGAGCTCAGTTGTGTGCAACCAATCACCTTCATCCTGGGGGAGGAGCTTGTGTTCCTTCCAGAGGGGGAAAAAGAAAAAAAGAAAAGAAACTAAGATCGCCACAACCACGAGAAACCACATCGGAAGAAGAGTTAAAAAGAAGATGGATGCCCTCTCGTACCCCTCCTCCCGATGCAGACATGTCTCCCATCAACTGGTCAGGCAGGAGGAGAGGGGCAGCAGTGGAACTCGACCGCTCTCATTCTTCATGGACCTTCTTAGAATTTTACTGGGCTTTGTCCTGTGTGTTTTGGATAGGGGTCGTTGTACCATTCAGCCACATATAGCTACTGGAAAAGAAAACTAACGAGAAAAAAAAAAGAAAAAAAAAACGGTAATAACCTGAAATATCAAGCATTCAAGATTTACTTCCATTTGTTAGGGTTTAAATTGAAAGGGAAATTGTTAGATTTGACTAACTTAAAAACATCCATTTACTCATGCACTATATCTACTTCTTGCCAAAATGAGATAGACTTTTCATGTGGTCTTATTTTTTATAGCCAAATAGCAAGAGGAAAAGGAGAAAATAAAAATAAGGTTAAACAATCTAAATAAATAGAGTAATTAACTAAACGCAATCTCACTCCTACCAGTAGAGACAGAGTGTTTCAGAGTAATGACATCATCAGTGTGGGTCGTCTGTAGTTCTATCCCATGTGCTCCGAGGAGACCGCTGTGCTCTTTGGGGATCTCGGTGTCTTTACGATGTGATAGCCCAGGGCTCTTCAACCGTGAATGTTCCCTCTGACCGCTCGCCTATTGGGCGGCTAAGTAGTCCTTTCTGCCACCGAAGACCAAGGTATCAAGACATTTTTGTGTGCAATTCAGTTCACCTTTTGTTTCGTTTTTGAAGACAGAAAACACAATATTTACGGAGACTGCCTAGCATGTCACAACCACCCATGCATTTGTTACTGCTTGTTTTGGGCTGAGTGCAGCTTGCTTTAGCCTGTAGAAGACTATTAACTGAAAACAAGCTTTGCAGACCATCCAGGGCTCTTGGAATTTAAAGACCCTTCAAGGCGGTGCAGTGTCCGTTGATCAAGTCTATAATCTGGAATTGCAAGAGTTGGGTTCAATATCATGTAATTAGTCTGAAGATGAAATTGTTTTAAAAGAAAAAGAAAAGTTGATGTGTTATTAATGTATAAGTATACAAATGACTGGCCACTCTGTCCCTGTCCCACCCTGCAGTGCCTTGGGGCACGCATCCTGTTGGATAACACTGGTATTAGAGCATCCTTTTTCTAGACTGTTGTACTGGAATGCCTGCGGGGAGGTGGGCAGCTGTGTAAGCCCATAGGTTCCTCAGTATCAGCCCAGATTCTGTAAATAACACAAACACACACACACACACACACACACACACATACACACAAACACACAAACACAAACACACACAAACACACCACAAGCCAGAAAGGACTGTTGACCGGACACTAGACAGACGAACGCTCAGCTCACGTCTCGTTTGTCATCTCTGTATTCTGTGGCCTTCAGATGGTGCAGTCCCAGCGCAGGCCTGCAACACACCCCCACCCCCACCCCCACCCCCACCCCTCAGCCCCCTAGCCTGTCTCCATGGGAACCGGAAAGTCCTGAATCTCTCGGTTGCTGCTTCAACTGCCAGAACCATCTCGACCAACACCAGTCAGTACTAAGAGGAGGAGGTCGGCAAGGGCCCGAGGAATCGGTTTAGATCGCGACCATAGATGCAGAAATAGCTGTTAACTACAAAGGAATGTAAGTGAGTGCAAAACTGATAGTGTAATGTAACTGTAACCTGGCACGTGATGGCAGTAGTAGCATAGGCATTCATAATTTTTTTATTTGCAGGACAAACACTGTCCACGGTCAACTGTGTTGTCAAATGTTGAAAAGTGAAAAAAAAAAAAAAAAAATGGTGGTTTTGCGACTTTTTTTTTTTTCTCGTCATTTGCTGAAAAACAATTGTGGAAAGAGGAATTCACACCCCGTTGTGAATTTTTAGAGGTTTTTTTGAAAGAACGTTGGAACTGTTTTTACTGGTGAGTGTGCGTTTATCTTTTAACAAAAGGTTGGTCACATTAGTCTGCTTCCAACCGCTTCAGTATCTTCTGCGGGGGTTCGTGCGCCCCCACGGTGGCTTCGTATCGTCAAAGTGGTCAAAGTGGTCAGCGTGTCTGGATTGTTGATTGATTTACGTGTAGTATTTATTCACAAAAAACCTTGGTCTATTAACTGCCACGGTTGTGTGCAATAGGAATTTGAAAAGCATCGAGGAATGGATCAGAATCGGAAACATGTTTTTAAATCACAGAATAAAGGCATTGCTGGTATTTCATGGCTAAAGCAAAACAACTATCTTGGTTGGTTGGTTGGTTGTTGTCATGTATACATTGAAACAACCAGCTGCAACATTAAACAGTGTTTGGGGAAAGGCCGAAAGAGTGCAGTCTTGAACTTGGATCAGCCGAAATCGCTAAATCTTGCTGCTATTGTTTTTTTTTATATCCAAGTCCAGTGATCTGGGCGCACGTGTGTGTGAATTTCTTTTTAGTTCTAGTTTATTTCTTTTTTAGTAATTTAGTTTTATCCCATAACTGTCCTTGCTCCAGCCCATTTGCATTTGATTCCAGTTTATAATGATCAACCCTCCCCCACCCATACACACACACCCCACACACACACACACAAAACGTATACATACTTTGCTTTCTCCTCCTCTTACAGAAATGTTGAGTTGTTCTGAACTCTGTTCTGTCCTGGTAGACTAAGCTCCCTGTGTACCGCTCATTCCTGTCCTTCAGAGTTGTCATTTCACGGTTCTCGCTCTTCGCTGTAGCTTCTGTCTCCGAATCGTCACCATTCCCTAAACCAGGGGTGTCCAATCTTATCCGAGAAGGGCTGGTGTGGGTGCAGGCTTTTGTTCTAGCCCAGCTCTAAAACACCTGATTGAACTAATCAAGGTCTTGATTGTAGACCATGATTGGTGAATTAGTTGAATCAGGTGTTTCAACAAAAGCTAGAACAAAAGCCTGCACCCACACCGGATAAGATTGGACACCCCTGCCCTAAGCCTTGTATTCAGAGACATCGTATCTCTCATACGAGTGCTCTCTCCCGCTCTCAATCCAACTTTAAGCACTGCAGTCCTGACCATTCACACATTGTGTGCATATTACTGCAGGCCTACAACACATTTCTGGAAAAATAAAACAAAAACTAAAGTGAGCAAGTGTTTCAGGAGCAGAGGCTTTACGGCAGGGTTCCTTAAATCACGGTCCTTGTGGGCTGAGCACTGCTGTTTTTCCACCCTCCCTTTACCTGGGAGTCAGGTGTGAAGACATTGGCCAATCAGTTGCATTAATTGTTCAATTAAATACCTGAGAAAGGAAAACCAGTCGGCCAGATTTGAGGAACCTTGCTTTATAGCACAGGTGTCAAACTCATTCCATCGAGGGCCGAGTGTATGCAGGTTTTTGTTGCAACCAATGCACTACACCAGGTGATTTCACTAATTAGCTCACTTCTTCAACTAAGGAGGGAACCTAATTGAAATCACCTGGTGTAAAGCATTGGTTACAACAGAAACCTGCACACACTCGGCCCTCGATGGAATGAGTTTGACACCCCTGCTTTATAGCATACTAGCAGAGGAATTCAAATAACGTATTTTCATATTCTCAAGATTCAGATCTGCAAAATGCACATTAATTAATTGTGTGCATTGTTCTGAGCACAAGCTTTTGTCAAGTACAGCTAGATAAGTCTGGAAATTAAAATGTGTTTCATTTACATATCCAAACAAATCCCGGAGAGTCTTGATTGGACAGCATGTCTCTATGTGGGAGGAGTGAGAACTTAAGTGACAATCTGATTGGAGGAATAAGGACTGACAATCTGAGCTGTGTTGGTCTTATATCCCTGTGTGTGTGTGCATGTGTACTGGTACGCATGCGTATTTGCTGTGGGTGGGGAAAGTATGGCTATCAGACAATAAATGGGAGGGTAGTGTGGAAGGAATGGTACGTAGCAAAATAAAAGAATGTTGTTAGAATGTTAACTTGTTTATTTCAAAGAAATGCAAGTCAGAACTATTTGCATTCAATGGAATCTGAATAGTTCAAAATGGCTTTCTTCATTAGATGAATAGTTGCACATTTCTTTACTTTGATGTAATTATTTGGCTATGCATCAGATTTTCTGTTTTAATTTAATTAAGTGTTGGGTCATTTTCGTTACCCTTCCAACAACCTCATGTAAAATAAAATGCATGTTCCTTTGTTTTGAGTTAGTTCTATACTACATGTAGATTCTTCTCTCACTCATATAAGACTTTGTTGGACAGCGTACAGTCAGCAGAGCTGAAATGTGCGGCGCACCTTGTACAGGTAAAGCCGTTCTGTTCTGTCACCGACTGCCGTTTGACTGAGAGAAAAACGCCCGTTCAGGTGATCTCGCCCGTTGAATTAGCAAGAAAAGTGCACCGGTCGCAAACGTGAGGACTGATTCCCACTCGCCCTTTTCGAGTGTTACCATGGCAAACCCCGCTCCTCTCCATCGCTCTTTCGGTTATTTGTGCGCCGCCTTGTTATGTTAATGGATTGGTCTGTTCCGAGATCGGTCTAACCAAGTGAGGGGCAACGGACGCTCGGATTGCCGTTTCACAACCACTTACATTTTTATTGACGTCACTGCCCGTTCATGTCTGCACCGCAATTTCAAGGTATAGTCGGCATGTACACTTCAAGATAACGACCAATATTTCACCACCTTATAAGCCCTTTAAGAGGTATGTTCTAACCACCCATTTTTTGTTTTGCTATATGCTAACATGCAACCTCCAAAATTAAGCATCTGTGGCATACCCTCCCAGCTGTGTTTTTCCACCCAACATTATACCAGCTTTCAAACGTAGACTTGAGTTTGCAGTCTTATAAAACCCGAACAAAAATAAAAAAACAAGCGAAACCAGCTCTATCATCTCTTGCCCCCGCCGTGCACCATATTGATTCCTTGCAGTACTGTCAGTGTGTGTGATGAGCGTGATAATTTATTTTGTTTTGGTGATTTCTTTTGGGAATGTCTTTTCCGAGGCTTCGTCTTCTTACCCCTTTGCAACAGACACGCCTACACAGCGTCAGTCTCAGCTGGACAGGTCCTTACCGTGCCACACGAAAAGCAAGCCAAGGACTCTGTTCTCCAGATGTGTGGCCCTGGCCTAGCCCTCCCCACCTGCTGAGGTGTTTAATTGAGCGCCGCGGTCTCAGCTAAGCAGCAGTGACCACAGGCACGCTGTGTACAAGTGTGCTCGGTGGCGTCCCCCGGTGGCAGCGGGCCACCGTCTGGGGATGGCCTCCGGCTGGCCTAAAGCGGGAGGCCACAGGTTTAGGATGTGTTTTCTGTGGGTTTGCAAAATTGACTTTACTTTTGCCAAAAAAAAAAAAAACGGAAAAAGAAAAAAAGGAAAGCGTTGCAGCCCAATCGGAGGAGTTATTGGGGTGTGGCTCCTCCCTGTTTTCCTTCACCATGTGTGTGTAGGTGCGTCTTATATGGGAAAGCCTGTGACCAAGACAAGCGTGTATGTGATTATGTAGTCTGTAGTCTGGTGCTATGTGACGATGTTTGACAAATGTGTAAAAAAAAAAAAAAAGTTTAAAAAAACGATGAAAAAGAATTCAACTTTAAGTGAAATAAAAAAGGAAGTACTACTAATAATAATAATAATCCTGAGTTTGAGGAAATCAAGAAAATATTTTTTTCTTTTTTTTGTTTTGGTTTGTTTTGCTGCTGGTGACGATGTTTGCGAGGAAGATTCAGCTCCTTCTGTCTGAAAAGCTTTGTTCCATGTCGCTCCATTCTTTTGTACAGGTGAAATGGAAAAAAAAAAAAAAAGGCAAAATTTGTAAAATATTGTGTCCGTGACTCCTTGTAAAATATTTTCAAATTGTTTATTACAGAGAATCAGTTATTAAATAATGTTCATATTTTTCACTTCAGTTCAGTGTCTTGCTGTTTCTATTTACCTGTGGCTAATTTTGTTTTTTGTTTGAGATGGAAAATATTTTTCATTATAAGATGCTAAGATCTGCAAGACTTCTGCAAACGACCAGTTTCAAAATCAAATGCAGGTGGTTCAGTTGTAGGGAAATGATGCTTTAACAGGCCTGCTAGAGTTGGTTCTGGATGCTGGTGGGCATATAAATGCACAACGAAGCTCATGGAAATATATTAGATAACAGAGCATATCTAATAAAAAGCATATCTGGACAAATGAAAAAGAACTGGTACAGAACTCTAGTATACTGCGGAGAATCCTGGTGATAAGGAGTTGCTCCCGAGCGCAAGGTGTACAACCCAGAGCTTCTGAAGCTCAGACACATTCCATATTACAGGGTCAGAACCTGCCAGAAGGTTCATTTAGAGCAGGGTTCCTCGAATCTGGCCCACATATCTAAATCCGGTCCTGGTTTTCCTTTCTCTCAGGTAGTTCATTGGACAATTAGTGCAATTGATTGACCAGAGTGTCCTCACACCTGACTCCCAGGTAAAGAGAGGCTGGGGAAAGACAGCAGGGCTTGGCCCACGAGGACCGTGATTTAGGAACCCTGATTCAGAGGCTGAGAGGGTACTCGCAACACATTGCAACATATCTGCCAGTGGCAGGATTTATTGGTTAAAGCAGAGACGTTAAAACATTCAACCGCCAAATCGCCATCTTTTACATGTTGTAGGGTGAAGAAACTTTATAGATTGCACACTGCAACTACTATAGCAACTGCATTGCTACTAGCTTAAAACAGTGGCAAACAAGACACATCCGACAAACAATTTATATTGCAAGGGCGTAACCACATATTAAACATTAGGGGGGGACATGAAAGGAAATGTTTTACATCTACAAATTATTGGGGAGGACAGATATGACTGTTTTGAATATTGGGGGGGACATGCCCTCCTCCATTACGCCTACGTTCTGTTGGTCCCAAAGAGTTTGAAACAGAACACACAATGGTTTCTGCCGCTAACTAAACTGTGTGTGCGGACATGCCTGACATTTCTCACTGTAGATAATGACAATGCTGACGGTTGGTGAACTTTCCCTCTAGTTTAAATATTGTGTAATTGATTAAATCACTGAAAATAAATCAGTCAGTTATAATGATCAGTTGTCTTCCAGACAAGCTAACACAAACTTGTTTACTAGTACTGTGTGAAAGCATTTCATTGAATCGAATCAGACAGGATTTGAGAACCCCAAGCCTTAAAATTCATAAGATATCAAAATTGCAACCATTATTTTATATTTTCAAATAAACTCACACCTGAATATATTGCCAGGTCAGTTTATCCAACGGCCTAGCAGGATATAGCTATTATTAGAAAGGAGATAATGTCTTATAAAAATCAGAGCTGCAAGCAACTTCATCTCACCACTTTTACACATTCACAAATACGACAGAATTTTCAATATAAAAATGCAGTCATTAAGTATACGTGTCAGTATAAGTATATAAAGCCATAATCATCTCATTAATTTAAAGAATCTGGTATCATGTTTATAGTCATTAGCATCATCACAGGTTCTGCAAGAACTCAAGCACTGCCTTGTGCCACTCAGCCGGGTTGTCAAGGTAACAGGGGTGCCCTGCCCCTTTCATCACCACTACTTTGTGATTGGCCAGATTCTTCAGGTTGCTTAGGGACACCTCCCCCATTTGTGTGTCCTGGTCCCCATAGACAATCAGTGCGGGGGTCTGGAATAGAGTGGACGCAACTCAGAAAGCTATGACAGACCACCACTGTGTTCTCACATGCTCTAGTGATCAGCTACAGGGCACGCCTAGATTGAGCTATTCACTGTTCAGTCACTCCATGCCACTCAATGCTTAAGACTTTCTGACAGACAGCGTAGAACACAGGAAAATGTATGCATGTGTGAGATTCATAATTGAGTATAATTTATTCAGGTCAGGCCCAAGCTTTCCTCTCACGCACACCGTACCACAAGCAGTGATCTCCGAAAAAGAATGAGTCATTTCAATTAGACTGATCATTTAACACATCTAACTGGAGCTTTAAATACAGTTCAAAAGCTTTGTGTATTTAGAAATGAATCCCAGAGAGAGTTCATAGATGTACCAAGTTGTAGCAAGTACCAACTCCAGACTATGGCCAAGGGCTTTTTGTATATAAATGCTTTGTACTTCCAACCACCCTATCCCTGTATTTTAAACTCTCGCCAAGTATCCCAGGTCTCCTTTAAAGGTATGGAGATCACCTGACCTGGTCCTTTAAACATATGAAGATCACCTGACCTGCTCTTTTAAAGGTACAGAGATCACACCTCACCTGAACACTGCTGTACTGCTCGGCCGTGAACTTGTCCGTGCATATGGGGGCCACGGGGATGTAGGCCCTGACCAGGCAGCCGTGCTGAAAGAGGAAGGGCAGGGAGTACATGCCACTCAGGGAGGGGCTGATCACCACCGCCGGGCCCAGCTGGAGCGCCTCCAGCACCTGCTTCAGGAAGTCCCCTGGGGCCAGCTCCCCGACGGCGGCGGGGGCCACTGCCGCCTTGGACTTGCCCAGCCCTGGGGAGGGAGGGAGAGAGGAGCCGTGAGCGGGAAAACAGAGCCAGCGATCGTGCAGAGTGCACTCAATGCCACTCCCACACGCCGCAGCTCAGCAAAGGAGCATCTGCCCGAGTGCTCGACCGGGTAATGACTGTTTTTCTTGAGAATCGGTTCAGTGCTGGTGCTGTGCAGATCCACAAACATGCATGTAATAATTGTACACAACACAACACACATGGGCACATACTCCGGGCTCTCGTGCATCTTGAGTTCTTTATTATCAAAG
This sequence comes from Aldrovandia affinis, assembly GCA_029706075.1. Taxonomy (NCBI): domain Eukaryota; kingdom Metazoa; phylum Chordata; class Actinopteri; order Notacanthiformes; family Halosauridae; genus Aldrovandia; species Aldrovandia affinis. The sequence continues at coordinate 1,989,706 of JAINUG010000122.1, read as the reverse complement.
ACACACACGTCATAAATGAAAACCGGAGAGAGGAGCTGTCCAGATTCACTCGTGACCTTAGCTACACTTAAAGAGTGTAAACTGAGGTGGGGGAGGACACCATAGCCTTTACACTGTGCCCAATTCTCTATCCTCGTTGGCATTTTACGGCCAAGGCACAGTAGGGATGGACAGGTCGAAGGCTAATGATGACCTGTGTCAGAGTTATACGGGTGTTGTCTTCCTGTTATTTAGGGCGGGGCGTGTCAGTGACCTGGGGTGCCACTAGGGGGGGCGTGACAAAGATGCAAAGAGAGATCTTGTTTTGGCCCTCATACAGTACGTGATATGGACGGGCTACTCTACTTGTCTCAGCCCGTCCAGGTGATGTAAAAATCAGAAGGCTTCAGTCTCATAAGACAGCTGTTTGGGTGTCATTTACATTGACAGAAATCTACAGACATATAGTCGCAGATGTAGTTTACGTTTCTTTACATACAATCAATTCACTCTTAAGGTAATAATGTTGTGAATAATTCTGCAAAACTAATAAAAGTTACATTGTATAATAAATGTGTTTTGCTAATTGTATGCCTCGGAATGGAGTTTTTTTATTTATTTCAGGTAATCTTGAACTCCGGCTCCATAAAGTAATTAGCCTATTGTTACTAATTTGTGTCATTCGCCTAAAGTTATAAAACATGAGACAAGCGCAGTGTGCATATAGTTGTATTTATTAAAACAAATAGGGTGTGTCATATAGAGAAAAAAAGTTTAGACCAATCGACTGTTGGTCGACCAAGATTTGTTTTAGTCAGGGACAGCCCTACAATCAATTTATACAGCTGGATATTTACAGATTCCCCCCACTGGGGAAGTGAACCTGCAGCGTTTGTGTTACAAGCCTACGAGTTACAAGTTACAAGCCCAGTTCTCCAACCATTATGGTACACTGTTTTCCCTGACTAACAGCAATGAGTCACAGTAATGATGCCCACTTGTGTGCAACAAATGATGGGAAGGAAAATGTAATTTAAAGTATACTGGAAAATGAGTCAGTGATTTTAACTAGCCTGTGACAATGACTGGATAACAATACCAAAAACAGATTATATAATGACTTTAAGCCATGCTTCATAAAATCCAATCTTATAAACATATTATATATATATATATATATATATATACATACATACATACATACATAGATAGTCGTGGCCAATATTGTCACCCTTGCACTTTAATCTGTTTTGCAGTTGTCTGAGGTTCTTTCTCCACCATTCTAACAATCCTTCGCTGCAATCTTTGATCAACTTTTTTCTTGGGGAGTTTGGCTACAGTGTCATGGGCCTTAAACGTCTTGATAACATTGCTGGGCACGGTTGACACAGGAACATAAAGGTCTCTGGAGATGGACTTGTAGCCTTGAGATTGTCCATGCTTGGCTACCATCTTCTGTCTGAGCTCCTCAAACAATTCTCTGCTTTTCTTTCTTTTCTCCATGCTCAGTGTGGTACACACAGTGACACAAAACAGCAGAATGAGCACTTCTCTCCATTCAAACTGGTTGAATAAGTGATTATTAGATTGCAGGCACCTGTGACTCCCCACAGGTGAGTTCAATTACTAATTAAAGGAGAATCACCTGTTGAAATCCAATTACGTCTTACAACTTCTAGGAGGTGCCATTAATATTGTCCAGATCATTTTAGGATTTCTGTGGAATAAGATACGATTTAGCATTTTTTGTTTTGTTCCACTGCAAACCAATGAAATACATATGTGGATACCAAAAGATGTTTTCATTTCAACAATCTTCTGTAAGAAATGGTTCATTATTTGAAAAACAAAATGCAAAGGTGCCAATATTTTCAGCCACGACTGTATATATACAGTAGACTCCATTTTTATTCACATCCTTGATAAAGATGAACAAAAGAGATTGTATAAAATAAACTATATAAGTAATGAGGTATATTTTCTGCTAAAAAAATGCTGAAAATTCCAAACCTACAATACTAATACAATTGTTCAGAAAAACTATAATTTGATCACAATTATTCATACCCCTATCTATTCTTTTTAATGTAATCCAACAAAAACAAATCTTCATAAATACACAACTTATTTGAAGTTCATTGGAAGGTTATGGAACTATACAGTGGCCTACAATGGTTTCCTGTGTACATAAATGGCCATCCAAGCTTCAAGGTCCGCGTCTAAACAAACTCATGTGTATTAAGAGATAGACTCCGCCTGATCAAATTTACTGTAACTCGCTTAATTCTCAACCAATTTCTGAAATGTAGCTTTTTAATTTTTAATTTCTGCATAGCATGCAGGTTATGTGATTTCCGAATTTCACAATTGTTTCCTCAACGATTTTTCCACAGAACCTGGCTGTGAACACGGTAGGAAGAGGAATTAGCCTATGCAAAAAAGGCCACAAAGTTGTGCCGCATACGACTGTACAAATAGGAGGAATCATAGAAGCAAGGCTCATGGGATAACTTTTCACAGGTAAGTGGCTATTCCACTGGCACTTAAAGCTGACGTTGAATGACCAACAGATATCGCCATGATGATAACAAAACATATAACGTTAGCTAGTTGTCAAACCACTGCATGACCAAGTGACTGAAAGTGATACTTGATAGTCATTTAATTCGTTGTTGCGGAAGCCACGTAAAGTGTGGATTTATCCATTTATTATCATCTCATCGTACCCCCAACACACACACCTGTCAATTACAATATACCAACAAGACAACGAATTAGATGACTATCAATTACTTTGTCACTTGGTCATGCAGTGGTTTGACAACTAGCTAACGGTATGTTTTGTTATCATCATGGCGATATCTGGGTCATTCAACATCAGCTTTAAGTGCCAGTGGAATGGCCACTTACCTGTGAAACGCTATCCCACGAGCCTTGCTTCTGCTTCTGTTTCCTCCTATTTGTACAGCCAAAAGCTGCACAACTTTGTGGCCTTTTTGCATAGGCTAATTCCTGTACCGTGTTCACAGACAGGTTTTGCGGAAAATCGTTGAGGAAACTCAATTGTGAAATTTGGAAATCAACTAACCTGCTTGTTATGCAGAAATAATTTATAACAAGTCGAAAATTGGTTGAGAATTAAGCGAGTTACAGTAGATTTTGTCTGCATCTCTCAATACACATGCGTTTGTTTAGACTCGGATCTTGCCCGCGCCAATATGGCGGCCTTGTAGACGTATCGCTGCAACAGCAGCCAATGCAGTATACGTTTTGATATCGATGAGGCTGCCACCCTGTGTAGCTGCTCACACTGAGAAGCATGGCTAGGGAAATATGCTTCCATCTTCATTCATTTCAATGGAAAGGTGCGCCTGCTTGCGCTTGGTGCGTGAATGGAGACTAAACTAACTAACTAGCGGTCACATAATATGAAAAACATATTTGTATGTGCGCCCCACCAAGAGCACCACCCTCAATGCAAACAGACGGAAAGTAAACGAGCGGTCAAAGGCACTTGGCAGCCATGCTAGTATGTTTGCTCGTTGACGTTTAATGAATGAACCAAAGCCACAAACTCTTGTCCTTTGAGGACAGAAATCCCGAAACCCACGTTCAACATTTAACTTAGCCATCCCTTTAGCTCACGTAGTTAGCCAGAGTTGCATAGTAAAACACCAGCTAAATTAGCAACCTAGCTAGCTAGCTACTCACCTGAATATGTGTTCTCAAGTTCGAGCTTAGTGCCTTCCATGCGTTGAGCAACTTTGGTTGGCACAGAATGCACTGTGAAAATCTATAATGTATACAATGAAAGTGTATACTTTCTCATTTTCTTTTACTAGTTTCATGTATGGCGATAGGTATGGCCATGGTGGTTCCACCTCCTCGTCCATGATTAGCCAAGCTGCACGTTCTCATCAAACAAAATGAAACACCTGCGTTGAAACCGTCACGTGACATTTTATATGTTTTAAAAAGTATAAATATAATAATAATGCTGCTGGGGAGATGTAACTTCTGTCCACACTACCTCGCTACTTGACGAACAAAATAATTTAACTACTTGAAAGCTACTGGATCTTTGGAAGTTGGAAATTAAACTACCACACGTTACTGGACAATGTAGTTAAATTAGTAGTTCCCCTACTTGTAATTCCGCTACTCCCCAACACTGTTTATAGGGAATTCAAACCAGCGACTATAGCTCGGCCCTATTATGCTGACTGCTCTGAATTTGCATCTGTGGCTAAAGAGCACTGGTGACTTGATGTCCAAGCTTACAAATATAAAATTAGACATAGCATGTGTGACCTGTAGCTCTAAAGACAGTATTTGCCAGGGAGAAAGGTTCCTATACCCTATAAATCTTTGTAAATCATTTCAACTATACATGCAATGTGATTGACTATGGAGGCCATATTGTTTTGCCTACAAACGTATAACTAACATGATAATATGGGCTGATAATAATTAAAAGAGAAGGCTATGTCAAATATCTTCAAAGGGTTAATATCCAATATGAGCAATTGCCGATAATAGAAATAGCGGAGGAGGAAGAAGATACGGTGCCTGCCGACGCATCATATGTGCCTGGTCATAACATGAGAATAACAGCATAGCAACAGTTGCTGAGTCTTGGAAGTTGTAACTCAAATGATTGCATACCAGGCAAGTCAATAGCGACGGCACGGCAGCCGGCCTTGGCAAGCGTCTCCAGAGTGCCAATGGCGAGCCAGTTCTCGGAGGAGAAGCGGATCCCGTGCAGGAGCAGGACCGAGAGTTTGGCCTCGGCGTCGGCTGGCTCCGCCTGTCGGTAAAACAGCGGCGCTCCACCGGATGCCAGCGGCACGTGCCCCTCCGTCAGTTTCACCGCAGACATACTGCCCTGTAAATCAGCCTTACGTTAAGGTAACAGCGTAGAATACTAAGATAAGATAAGATCAACTTTAATTATCCCCATTGGGGAAATTCTGTGTCACAGACAAAGCTCCAGTATACACATAGACAATACAGACATAATCACCAATAAGGCAACATATGTTAACACAACGGCGCCTATATACATTTATATACAAAATACTACTATAGTGTATATATATATACTACTCGCGAAAACATTGGATGGCATTTGGCTACTGTCCGCAGCGTACCTGGGCGTACATTAACTACATATTTGGCTTGTATCTTATTCGCTCCGACATCAAATTTGGCTTTTGGTTTTTACTCTGTCCTCTATTAAAATACTGGAGTAAATTCATCTTTAAAAAAGTATCTCTGCAATCTGTAGTTTGAAAAACAGTCGGCAGCCCTCGATAACATTACGTATACCTACCCACACCCACCAAATATGTTGAAGAAATATTGTGTCAAGATTACATTAAAATGTATTAGCTAACCGTATCATACACGAACCAGGCACATCGCCCAGGTCGAAGCTAGTCAACCAATCTTCAAATGCATGTAGGCTACGTTCAATATTCCAATGCATTTAAACACGTTCGCCTCCTATCGCCTTGTTCTAGTCTTCAGAGCCCTGACTGCTTAGAAATATAACTGATACAACTACTACAGCTGGAGGCTGCTGCACAAGTTGATAAAGAAGATCCATCAACGAGCTCAAAGTCCAAATAAAGCTCTGCTTCTTGTCAACGTCAATGTTCACCATTGCCACTCTGTTAGTGTCAGCATAGCAATCGATAACAACCTAATACATTTCTATCAGTCAACTTTTGCTTACCTTTTTTTTACAAAAACCTGAGGAAGTACTGGAGCTAACTCTGTTGGGTTTCGTTTTTCCCGGAAGAGTTATTTTACTGACGCCTAGTGGTTAGTCAGGTGAACTCTTGACAGGAATTGCAGAATGTATCGCGCAGTGTCAAGTATAGTGTGTTCATAGGAGCCTGCGTGAGTGAGTGAGTGAGTGAACGAGTGAGTGAGTGCGTGCGTGCGCACGAGCGAATCGGTGTAGGTCAGTGTGAATCTTTAACAACCTCTCTGGGGTTTCCCACAGTTATATAAACAAACAATTACCGTAAAATCACAACGAAAAGTTTGTTATAATCTGGAGTTTGACGTTTATGTCAAGGGTCAGCACATAGATATTGGGCAATCAATCACAGATGCGCTCTTGCGTGTAGTCCTTTGACTTGGACGACAGCGGGACAGAACTCATCTGGAATCACGAAGCCGGGTAACGGAATCAAAGTCCTTTCGCTGTACCGACTTCGCTCAGGTGCTGCATTCGAGCAGGGCACAGAATAAAACTAATCAGTTAAGCATGACACTTTTTTTACTCTGCGCTGCACTGGCATTATACGGACAACTGGCTACAGGTAGGAGAAAATAACGGATGGTTATTCATGCGCTAACTGCTTTAACTTGATTTTTAGCTTTGAGATATTTTTGTTTTATTTTTGTTTTGCTTTGAGACGTTTGTTTTATGGACCCTGTCAGATATATCAAAGGACATAGTAAACTTTTATTAACGTGAGGAATTTATGTTGTGAGTTAATACTAATTCTCGATGTAGCCTATTATTAAAGACAAGAACCATTTTTTTCGTGGAAGTCAGTAAAGCAGTAAAGATTGGGGTATGGATATCCATGCTTAAGTCACCTACGGGTTTGGCAAGAGTCTAAATTATTTTAAACGGAATTAATGTAGCCTATAGCTTTTTGTCAATGCTTAGTAGTATCTTCTTTGGGTGTGGTACTGCTAAGTTATGAATTTGCAAGCGCCCCGTTATTCCAAAGATCATTTCGAAATCATATGTGTGTGAATGGTCAAAATCTAAATGAATCACAGTGCTACTGTATTTAAGGCTGTTCTCGTTAAGCTCGTATCTAGGCTAAATTGTCGAAAATTCTGTGAATACATGCTTTGTAATAAAAAAAGTCTGTAATTGAAATAAGTCTATTTTTGAAAAAATAAGTATAATTGTGACCACAATCGCTTGTTTTGGTGGAGATCTGGCGCATGGCTGCAAGTAAAAAGACAGCTGTATTGAATGTGCCCATTTTTGGTCACCCAAATGTAAACCAGATGTAGCTGACAGGTACAAAGTTCATGTGTGCATGGACATAACCAATGCCCAGTTGTTCTTGTGGAGAACATTAAACTGTTGCAGAGCATACAACGAAACATGGACAGCATCTAGAATGTTCTTGACCTGAAAGGTGTTGCAGTTTTAATGTCATAATGGATTCGGGGTGTCACATTCATGATCTTGTCCTCTCTGCTTTAATGAAAAGCAGCAAGGAATGGGTCTGACAGGTTCGTGTGAAGAATCTGGAGTGGGTGGATTTCCAGAATCATAGTCACCATCTGATTCATTTCCTTTCTGGGTATTGGGTGGCCATTCTGATTTATTAAAAAGCCCCACCCACCCACCCCTCCTTGCTATGTGATTTGATGTTAGGATAAAGCAAGTTGCACAACACTGAATTCAGTTACTGGAACAGAGCAGATCTGTGGGCTGATCTCAGGCCTCCTCCTCACAGCTCGCATCAGGTTTTTATTTTTTATATTTATTCCGATTTTACCCCGTTTTTCTCCCAATTTGGTAGCCAATTACCCGTGTGCTTAGTTCAATCCCCCTTCCTGGGCGAAGCGCTGCCTGTAATTCCGGTACCCCAGAACCACTCCTGTGCGCAGCGAACTGTGTGTGTCGGCTTCCCTCCCCCCTCCCTGGGGCGGACAACCAATTGCCGCCCCGATGGCACTCCCGACCAGAGCCGCCCCTGGCGTGACGGGGAATCGAACCCCGGTCGGCCAGCGTCGGCCAGCGTCAGACGTTGAAACCACTAGACCACGAGGGAGGCCCCTCAGGTTTTGATATTAAAATGATTGGTGCGGTCCAGTCCAGGAAGGATAAGTGAGCAGGCACGGGTCTGTGTGTGATGAGGATGTAATGACACCAGCTCTGAGTGGGGGTGAGGTTAGAAAAATGGGTCAGTGTGTGGCAGAATGGCCAGAAGCAGAGGGGGTGGCAGTGTAGCTGTGCCCCGGGGCAAGGTCCATGGCCACACCAGATATGTAAGCACAGAGCACTTCACCACACGAACAAATAAACAAGGGAGCTCTGCTGGTGCTGTGTCTGTCCTGGCAATCAGTGTGCGCGTGCGTGTGTTCACAGGATACAGGAGCCCTCTAAATGATTTTCAGCGTTCTGAGGGTCGTGAACTTGTGCCCAACATATGGCATGTGGACCGCATGCACCTACTGCCAGGGTTGACACTGGAGGAGTGTGCTAGACGCTGCTCACAGACCCGGGAATGCAGGTACCCCCTCCACACACACTCAAACACACAGACATACTCACATCCTCTCAAACACACACACACACACTCAAACACACACACACACACACACACTCAAACACACAGACATACATGCATCCATTCAAACAGACACACACACACACACACACACACACTCAAACACACATACCCACATGCATACACACATACACACACATACATACTCACACACACTCACATAAACACATTCACACACACAGACATGCACATATGCACACACACACACCCACGCACACACACATACACACATTCACACACACAGACATGCACATACACACACGCATGCACACACACACACACACACTCACATGCACATGCATGCACACACACATACACTCATGCACATGCACAGACACACACAAACATTCATACGCACACACACACACACACACACACACAAGAAGCTTGTGGAATTAATGTGATCCACCATTTGTGAGTTATGCTTTCTTTCCAAAAGTAGGTGCTGGTTGTAAAATATTAAATTATACGCCCCTTATCCCAATGCAGAAATTAAGTTGATTAAGTATTCTAATTATGAATGACTATTTCAGCAGCATATAATGAAGACAATATCTAATGCGTTATTTATCGACTCTGTCTCTTCATAACTCACCCCCACCCATCGGACTGTCACGCAGAGTCCATTATGGTCCCCGCACAGCCTTCTGCGCGGTGCAGTAAGAGTCTCTCCCCCTGACAGGGCATTTAACTACGAGACACGGCCGTCCATCACCTGCAAACAGCTGCCCTGGGTGAGGGACGAGAACACCGCCGACGTGAAGAGGAACGTCAACTGTGACCTGTACGAGAAGAAAGGTGGGCCTCTCTGGCCGTCCTGCGTGGCTCAGTGGGTAGAGCATGGCGCTGACTGTGCTCAGGTTGTGGGTTCGATTCCCATAGGAAAAAAAAAAAAAAAAGAACGCTAAAAATGCTCCTGAATTAATTTAACGACAACGTTTCGACACCAGTGGGGGCGAGGCGTTGTCATTCGGTTTATTCGGGAGCATTGTTAGCGTGCGAGCGTTTTCTCTTTATCGTGTGTCATTCTCCACTCGGCGCCTAACAGATAAGCTGGATATGCGTTTTGTATTCTTCATTCAATTCCCACTGGGACCACATATACTGACAAATATATGTCTTAACTACTGTCAAGCGCTTTGGATAAAAGCATCTGCTAAATGGCATATGTCTCTATCTGAAATCAGGCAGTTCCTGCTTCATCGGCGATATGCTGAGGCAGGGCTGTTGTTATCGGGGGGGAGGGGAGGGGAGGGGGGGGGCGGGGTTAAGGTAGGGTTAAGGTAGGGTTAAGGTAGGGTTAAGGTAGGGTTAAGGTAGGGTTAAGGTAGGGTTAAGGTAGGGTTAAGGTAGGGTTAAGGTAGGGTTAAGGGACCTTTGCCCAGTGAAACTTCAAGGCCATCTAGGGTTGTTCTTTGAAAGATGACTAATGATTAGGATGGTAATTGGCAACCTTATCACCTTCTCTGGCAGTGCTCTCAGTCAGGTATTCAACAGCTCCTACATAACGCTTTATTGTTGGCTTGTAGTAAAAAAAACGAAAGAAACAGTGCTGTTATTCAAGGTCGACTGTCAGTTTCTCTTCAATTCATGAAAAGCATCAATTGGCCTTGTGTGGAAATGTAGCCCTCCTGTCACATTTGATAGATGGTGCCACGCAAGGCCCAAATTCAGGATCAGTGGCTAATCACTGACCCAGGATCAGCCTCAGTTGTTGAGGGCAGAAGGTTCTTGCAGCCGCCTTAGGGGAGCTAGGCATGCTCCTCCACTGTTGTGACGCCTCTCGCGTTTTTTTCTCAGAGAAACAAAAGCGATGTGATCCTGGTTACAGACCTCAGTAGCTGACGGTTTGAAGCTGAATGACTTTTTTGCTATGATACACAGACTATGTGCGCCGGTGCATTGTGGGAGATGGCAAGACGTATCGAGGCAAGGTGTCCAAGACGCAGAGCGGACACACCTGCCAGCAGTGGTGGTCCAAGTCCCCGCATGACCACAGGTGAGTGTTCCCCGGTGACTGCAGGTTTCGTGACCACAGTCGAAATGTAGTTATGCAGTTTGCCCACCATCCACTGCGCTGAAAGTAAGCTAGGCCCCCCGGGCTCTACACTGTACCAGGGAAGCCGTCATTCTTTCAACGAATCACAAATGTATATAAAAAAGAGATATATTTCCCCAGTGTGAAAAGTTATGTTATGAACAAAATGTTTTAGACTGAGAGTCATGTAAACAGGTTTTCCTTAACAAAAAGGCAACAATGTGTGAAAATAAACACACGTTAACGTAGTATATTCTCATTTTTTCCGAAACGCTATATCAAGAAAATGTTTTGGCAGTTCTGGCTCCTGGCCTCTTCAGGTTCTGTCTGAATTAGCATCTAACACCAAAGCTTTGTCCTGTGTCCTCTCTTTCTCTCTTGTCCCCCTTTGTCTCTATATGTGCATTCTCTCTCTCTCTCTCTCTCTCTCTCTCTCTCTCTCTCTCTCTCTCTCTCTCTCTCTCTCTCTCTCTCTCTCTCTCTCTCTCTCTCTCCCTCTCCCTCCCTTACTTTTGCTGCCCTATCTCTCTCTCTCTCTCTCTCTCTCTCTCTCTCTCTCTCTCTCTCTCTCTCTCTCTCTCTCTTTCTCTCTCTCTCTCCCTCTCTCTCCCTCACTCTTGCCTATGTCTCTCTCCCTTCTCTCGGCAGATGGACTCCCTCGGGGGAGAACGGTCTGGAGCTGAATTACTGCCGTAACCCGACGGGGACGCCATCGGGCCCTGGTGCTACACCACGGATCCGGAGCGGCGCTTCGAGACCTGCAACATCCCTCACTGCGAGGACGGTACGCCTCGCTCAGCCGTACAGCTCCCCCCCCGATCGGATCCATGTTCCATTCTGCTCCATGCACGTTCTCTTCAGCTTTAGACATCAGCTCGTGTGTGGTGAGAATTCTGCTGCAAAATGGCTGCCGTGCATCACCCAGGTGGGTGCTACACATTGGTGGTGGTTGAGGCGAGTTTCCCCCCTTCACTGTAAAGCACTTTGAGATTTGTACTGCGAATTGGCTGCCAGGACCCTGGGACCAGTGCTGAAGAGGCTGAACCGCCTCCTCCTCCGAGATGGAACTCGCCAAGCTGCCGACCATAACTCCGACACACAGAGCCGCGTTTGCACACGGAATCCTGGCCAGAGCCGGGTTGGCACAGCTTGGGCACATACCCAGGCTGCAGTGGGCAAACTGCTCATAGAACAAGCGTCTTTACCGGTTGCGCCACCTGGGGGCCCGAAAGGTGCTATATATGCAGTCCCTGGCTTGCACCCATATGAGAATTATTATCAATATTGTCAACTGCCAACATAATAATGACAATAATGTCATCTTGCCAGAAGTGTTTTCCCTGCATCGGGTTGCATGTTGAAGCGCGTCTGTTGAATTGCTCTAAATCGAGGGCTGGATAAAACCATGCTATTATCTGACTTGACTTATCCTTTAATGTGCACCTAACTGGCTCTGTGAGACAGTTCAAACCAAAGGAATGTAGGGTGTTGGATGTATGTCCCACCCATTTTCCCTGGGTTTCATTTATGCATAAAACATTTATTATCTATTTCTAAAATAAGTCCAACTAAGCACTCCCTCTTTGGTTCATTTTCAAATGCTTATTTACTTTTCCCTACCGGAAAATCCTCATATCAATTCAGAAAGATTTGTGTCTTAAATGAGAATTATAAGGCCAATTACTTAAGTCATTTCATTCAAAGAATAACTCTTGGTAACCCTTTAAAGCAATCACGATAAATTACAATAGCATATTTTCAAACCAATCTTTCCGACACTCTCTTTAGAATATTTCGCCTGTAAATAATCTTAAACAGTTAAATAACCAGCAGCTGCAATAACTGTCAGCTTACGCAACTGTGAGCCAGTCGGGCTGTTGCAATCAAAGCATGTTGGTCCCAGGTTGGTACTCTGTTGACTGTTGACAAAGAATGAACAAAGAGCAGTTTGCTGCTGTCAGCTTTTCAGATTCTGTCTGGAGGCATGTATAGTGGGTAATGGGGGAGGATAAAGGTGTGTACGCTTAGTATTGGAGAGTTTACAGGTGTGTACACTGTGTGTTAGGGTATGTGTAAGTTGTACACCGTGTGTAAGTTGTGACTGGGGTTTGTCTCTCGTAGAGGTCTGTATAACGTGCAATGGGGAGGAGTACAGGGGCCAGGTGGACCACACAGAGACAGGACTGGAGTGTCAGCGCTGGGACCAGCAGTACCCCCACCAGCACATCTACCAGCCTGAGAAGTAGTGTTCTTACTCTTACCTCTACCCTGTTGTTACTAACACCTCCACCTGCACTTACTCCACCTCCATCCTGTTGTTCTTGTACCTCCATTTCTTTCTTACCTCACCGCTGAAGCGTGAGTAAACTTGCACGCATTTAAGATGGTAAGCTGTGAATCCTTGCTCGCTGGGCAGGTACCCGGACAAGAGCCTGGATGATAACTACTGCCGGAACCCTGACGCCTCTCCAGTCCCCTGGTGCTACACCACAGACTCCAGCGTGGAGCGGCAGACCTGCAAGATCAGCAAATGTGGTGAGTCCGTTATCATCATCTCATAGTGGCTCTCTGTGGCTCAGTTGGTAGAGCACAGCGTTGGCAACGCCTAGGTTGTGGGTTCAATCGCCGCTGGGGCCACAAAAATGTATGCATTCACTACTGTAAGTCGCTTTGGATAAAAGCGTCTGCTAAATGACGTATATTATATATATATATTATCATCATCATAACCCTCATGCCAATACAGCCCAACACCACTCATGCACTTTGATATGGAGGGAGACAGTCAGTAAGACTGTGCTATAACCTTTCAGCTTTTGTCTGCCTTTTAGTACATGGATCTCATGGTGGCATTTCCAGCAGCCATCAGTGTTAGGCTGACATCTATTATTTTGTCAATATTGCCATTTTATCCTTCTTTCTCCCTCTCTCTCTCTCTCTCTCTCTCTCTCACTCAGAAAAGGTTCCACAGAGGCACTCCAGCTCGAGCTACACCACTCATTGTTTCCGCGACCGCGGGGAGGATTATCGCGGCAAAATCAACGAGACAACCGGTGGCATCCCCTGCCAACGATGGGACGCCCAGTATCCCCACCAACACCCCTTCTACCCGCAGACCTACGAGTGCAAGTGAGCCAGCATCTAGGGGTGAGGGGCGAGAGCGGGAGGGGGCGAGAGGTATTCACAAGGAGGAGAGGGAGAGGGGGAGAGATGAACATCAGAGGAGTGAGGAGGTGAGAGGCAGTGTTGAGAGGGTGAGAGGTAGTGTTTAGGGTGAGAGGGTGAGGGGTAGTGTTTAAGGTGAGAGGGTGAGAGGGTGAGGGGTAGTGTTTAGGGTGAGAGGGTGAGGGGTAGTGTCGAGGGTGAGAGGGTGAGAGGCAGTGTTGAGACGGTGAGAGGTAGTGTTCAGGGTGAGAGGGTGAGGGGTAGTGTTTAAGGTGAGAGAGTGAGAGGGTGAGGGGTAGTGTCTAGGGTGAGAGGGTGAGAGGGTGAGAGGTAGTGTTTAGGGTGAGAGGGTGAGAGGTAGTGTTTAGAGTGAGAGGGTGAGAGGTAGTGTTTAGGGTGAGAGGGTTAGAGGTAGTATTTAGGGTGAGAGGGTGAGAGGTAGTCTATAGGGTGAGAGGGTGAGAGGTAGTGTTCAGGGTGAAAGGTAAAACCCAGTGTGAGAAGGTGAGAAGTAGTGTCCATGGTGAGACAGCAAAGCGGTGAGTAGTAGATCCGGGAAGCAGGGGGCAGATAGGCAGTGTCCAGGATCACAGGGGCACAGGACGAGGGGCAATAGGATGTGGGAGTGGGAAAGCCCTGGAAAAGGGGCATTGAGGGGGAAAGGTAAAGGGGGAGAGGTGAGAGGGAGAGTTTACGCACCTTCGCTCTCAGCATATCAAATGAGCATTGAGCTCTGAGCACACGTATCTCTCTACTCTCGGTTTGAGAAATCCGTTTTTCCTCGTAATCCACCTCTCATCGGGGAGATTTCCCAGAGAATCACTTTCCTGGCTCCGCGACATTAAACATTAACCAGGACGTCAGTTTGCTCAGCGCAGATAAGGCCGTGCCCAGAAAACTCTCTCCAGATAGCGGCCGATGACCTGGTGTTAGGTTCTCGCCCTACAGCGGTCGGTCGGTGGGTGTATGCCTGCAAGTGGCCGATTCCAGCAGAAGTGAGATTTAGAAGACATCGGTCGGACTGCTGTTCCTTTGTCTCCAGTCAACGTTCCACCCGAGGTCAGGTGACCGTGTCAGCTCAGCATTCCCAGGGACCCTGAAATGGGACTTCCCCTATTCTTTTTTCCAAACGTATGGAGACATTATTTACTTGTTGCACCATCTGAAGTAGTCTGAATGACTTGCATTCTTCACCAATGACAGGCTACTCCCCCCCCCCCCTCAGCCCCCGACATCAGGAACAGAATCACCAGGGATTGATTCAGAAGTATCAGCCTCCTGGCCCCTCTCAGTGGGTTTGGGGTTTGTTGCATTTGCATTTAGTTGGCACTCTCGTCCAGAGTGACTTACATACTTTACATGCGATCCATTTATGCAGCTGGATACTGAAACAACTCAGGATAGTTACCTTGCTCAAGGGTACAATGGCAGTGCCCCACCTGGGAATCAAACCTGCAACCTCTAAGTTACAAGCCCAAAGGCCCTAACCATTACACTACACTGCCACCCTCGTTGTTTTGTTATTAAGCCGGTGTAATTCCATTGTAATGTTCTGTTAATGAGCGGCAGTCTGCTTCGTCTCATTTTGCTGGATGCAGATTTGGAAAGGAAGAAGACGCCTGAGTCTTACTGGGAACCTCCGTTTTAATCCCTTTCTAATCCGCTGTCTCACTGCCTGTTCGCGGATGAACTTGTCCAAGCTTGTCAAACATTAGCATGCATACAGTATGTGATTAAAGGCATTAGCGAGGTTAATTCATTTGAGTGTTTAACAGGATCGATTTGGCGCACTGAAACAGTTGCACACCGTGCCCATGCCCGTGCCCATTGTTTGTACCCCACTGCACACTGTTGACTCATTTTTTCCACATGGGAATTAAAAATCTCCAAAAGCCACAAAGCATCATGGGATGATATTGACCATTAACTTCATCATCATATGAATTTAGCAGATGCTCTTATCCAGAGCGATATACTCTGATTGCATTTCTTTACATGCAATCCATTTATACAGCTGGATATTTACTGAAGCGATTCAGGTTAAGTACCTTGCAGTGGGTACAGGGTACAGTGGCAGTGCTCCCCCTGGGAATCAAACCTGCAACCTTTGTGTTACAAGCCCATTTATGTAATGTGTGTAATCGTGTCTGTAATGTGATGTAATCATGCTTTTAACGCTTCTCAAACTCCCCCTAGGGGCCTGGAGGATAATTACTGCCGGAACCCTGATGGCTCAGAAGCGCCGTGGTGCTTCACGTCTGTGCCGGAGATGAGGACCGCGCTCTGTCTCCAGATCAAGCGCTGCGCTGACGACATTGAGGCAGAAGGTACAGCGCCCCCTGGTGTCAGTCCTCCTGCTGATCACAGGAAATGAAATGGCAATGTCCAATCCTCTCTGCCCCATTTGAGACCACTAATGAAGCTGCTGTTTTTGGCATGTGTGAGGATACATTATATTCCCTCTAAGGCCTTTTATTTATTTTCAGGATATGTACATGTTTGTATGTAACCCTGAATAAAGGCCGCCTACAAATTTGTTTGACTTCCCTCCCACTCTTTCAGAGGATCCAAACTGACCTGTTTGTGTCTGCCCTCTTTTCTCCCGCAAGACTGTTACCATGAAAATGGGAGAAACTACCGCGGCGTGGTTCGCAAGACTCGCAAGGGAATCATCTGCCAAAAATGGAGCGTCAACACACCTCACAGAACCAAGTAAGCGCCCGTACTGTAGCCTCGTGTCTGTCCTCAGGCACAGGTCAGAGGGTAACTGTGGCTTCTGTGTGGAAGAGCAGCGAGAAGCCATCAATTAGCACTTAATGACGGGTGCAACATCTGCGTGCAGACAGGGAGTGTCCATGGCTCAGCATGTCTGACTCGTGTGTTCGTCAGCTATGGTCATGCAGTCATCAGTGTGATGACATCACCCCCACTGGGGGTCATGATGTCATTGACGTGGGCCACAGGTTAGCACGTGCAGGCTGGCCCTGATTAGTAGATTCTGGTAAATTGGTGTAGGCAACCTCTGGTGTTGTTGTTGTTGTTGTTATTATTATTATTATTATTAGAAGCATTTAGCAGATGGTCTCATCCAAAACTTACACGGTTTTCATACAATACATATATACAGCTGGATATTTACTGAAGCAATTCAGGCTAGGTACCTTGCAATTCAGGTTAGAGTACAACGGCAACACCCACCTGGGAATTGAACCTGCAACCTTTGCGTTATAAGCCCAGTTCCTTAACCATTATACTACAATTCCCAGCCCCGATGTGCCCTCCCATATCAGTCCCTGCCAGTCCAGTGGTGTTAATCTTACTTGGTGGTATTAACATTTTTCAGTATATGTGGTCCCAGTGTTCTTTTTTAGGGAGCCTATTGTAACATCTGGCCAGGGACTACAGATGTAAACTAGCCTTTTGGCTAACTCTGGCATATTTACAGAAATGTTCATTAATATGCATTGTCCCTGCAAAATAAAAAAATAAAAAAAAAAAAAATAAAAAAAACAGTGGGAATCAAATCACAACCTAAACATTGTCAGCGCCATGCTCTACCTACCAAGCCACACAGAACCATGAAAAACAGGGTTTTGTGGCCGTTCCACCAGGATAAACCCCACGACCTACCCGGCCGCCAACCTGACAGAGGACTACTGCCGCAACCCTGACGTTGATCAGCACGGCCCCTGGTGCTACACTACTGACCCCAAGACCGAGTTTGACTACTGCGCCATCAAACAGTGTGGTGAGCCCTCTCCACCGCACCCTCAATATCCCTCCACACCTTCAGTCTTCTGTCTCTTCATCCCTCGGTCATAATCCTGTCTCTCTGCCCCTCCATGCATCGCTCCGTCACCCCTTTTCTATCCCATCATTTCTCTGTGTACCCATCTCTCTGTCCATATCCATCCATACTCTTTTTTCCCCCCCCACTTTTTGTTTCATTTTTTCATTTATTTATTTGGATTCCTTTCTAAAAGCTCTTTCCGAGCGTTAAATCATAGCGGACTGTGATGTGATGTCAGAAGTGAGACTCACTCACGTTTCTCTTTCTCCAACAGCTGGGGAAAAGGTCTCTATCATCGAGCCGGCAGGTGAGTGTGCACCTCTGCGGCCCACAAGACCTGTTTCTCTGTTGGTATTTAGCGCTTTGGCATGACAGGACCATAAACGTGCGTGCTTGCTGCCCATCTCCCTAGCTGCGTGCGTGCGTGTGTACGTGCGTGCGTGCGTGTGTGCCCTTTGATAATGCAAGCAGTCGACTCTCATTGTCAGATTGACGTTGGGCCGAGAGCGAAGTGAAGCGTTAGCCCTAACTGCGTGTGTTATGTGGACACAGAGCAGGTGGAGTTCAATGAGTGTGGGAAGAGGGAGGACCGCCTGAGCAACATGAGGATGCGCATTGTGGGAGGGATCCCAGGCAACTCGCCGTGGACCGTCAGCCTCAGAGACCGGTCAGCCAACAGGGGGCGCCAGAGTGCAAGCTCACCGCTAATGGATGATGTAATGTGTGGACACTTGTGTCGCGTCTGTCGCCTTTTTACGCCGTTTTTGTCTTTTGTCACTCGTGCAGGAGGGGAAATCATTTCTGTGGAGGGTCCCTGGTGAACTCCAAATGGGTGATCAGCACCAAGCAGTGTTTCTCCTCCTGGTAAGGGGCCTTCTGTGAGGTACGGGGGCCAGCGCTGGGACGTATCCCAGAATGCAGTCTCCGGGCTTTCTTGTGTGCCAGCGCCCATTTTTCTCAGATGTGTTAACAAAAAAAAACGTACATTTCACCATGAACCTTAGAACCTGGTACCCAGAACCAGAATAACGCTCACGAAAGAAACGTTCTCATCGCCTGCAAACAGGACATTTCTTTCAAATGTCACTTTTTAAATGTTTGATCTTCATTTTTTTGGTTTACAGTTCTCAGTTTTTACATGGTATTTTTTTTACATTTCCATTTTTTTTTTTACGATTAAGAATGTTTTACTCCATATTTGCTGGTGTAGATTCCAGATGGACGTGTGACTGTGCTGTTGTTGGAGGTGCGACTGTGCTGTTGTTGGAGGTGTGACTGTGCTGTTGTTGTTGGAGGTGTGACTGTGCTGTTGTTGGAGGTGTGACTGTGCTGTTGTTGGAGGTGTGACTGTGCTGTTGTTGTTGGAGGTGTGACTGTGCTGTTGTTGGAGGTGTGACTGTGCTGTTGTTGGAGGTGTGACTGTGCTGTTGTTGGAGGTGTGACTGTGCTGTTGTTGGAGGTGTGACCGTGCTGTTGTTGGAGGTGTGACTGTGCTGTTGTTGGAGGTGTGACTGTGCTGTTGTTGGAGGTGTGACTGTGCAGTTGTTGGAGGTGCGACTGTGCTGTTGTTGGAGGTGTGACTGTGCTGTTGTTGTTGGAGGTGTGACTGTGCTGTTGTTGGAGGTGTGACTGTGCTGTTGTTGTTGGAGGTGTGACTGTGCTGTTGTTGGAGGTGTGACCGTGCTGTTGTTGGAGGTGTGACTGTGCTGTTGTTGGAGGTGTGACTGTGCTGTTGTTGGAGGTGTGACTGTGCAGTTGTTGGAGGTGTGACTGTGCTGTTGTTGGAGGTGTGACTGTGCTGTTGTTGGAGGTGTGACTGTGCTGTTGTTGGAGGTGTGACCGTGCTGTTGTTGGAGGTGTGACTGTGCTGTTGTTGGAGGTGTGACTGTGCTGTTGTTGGAGGTGCGACTGTGCTGTTGTTGGAGGTACGACTGTGCTGTTGTTGGAGGTGTGACTGTGCTGTTGTTGGAGGTGCGACTGTGCTGGCGGATAGGTAGATGGTTTGTGTTTGTGGCCCAGCTATGTGGATCTGACGGGGTACACGGCCAGGATGGGCACGCTGTACAGAAACCCGCGGGCCGATGAGCCTGGGCTCCAGATCATCCAGCTCACCAAGATCGTCTGCGGCCCGTCCGAGTCCCACCTGGTCATGCTGCAGCTGGACACGTACGCACTCTTCCTCCTCCTCCTCGTCTTCCTCATCGCCTCCACAGCATGCTGCGCACTGATTCACTGTCTACGGGTGTTGTTTCACGCTCGGTCACACACACACACACACACACACACACACACACACACACACACACACACAGTCATAGTGACGCACGCACTCACACTGACACACATACTCACGGTCACACGCACACAGACACACGCTCATACTCACACGCACATACCCACAGTCACACACACACACACACACACACATGCCCAGTCGTTCACACTCACACATGCGCACTCTCATGGCCACATCCCCAAACCTGCGATGTTAGCCTACTCTCTCCTCTACCATGCTAATCCTATCCACCACACCGCCATAACATGCCTATCACGGTCTGCCCTTATGTACTGTGCTGTCATCACCCTCACTTTCACGTTCTCTGCTTCCTCCAGCCCAGCACAGTTCAACGACCGCGTGTCTCAGATCTGCCTCCCCCCAGAGCGATACATCGTCCCCGATGGCACCAGATGTGAGATAGCAGGTTGGGGCGAGACGAAAGGTCAGTGGGGTCGTGACCCTTCACCCTCGATCCTCTCAACGTTAGTGAGTCACGAACCGCTGGGCTAGTCAGAACCTTGCTATTAAACAAAATGAACTACACCACAAATGTGAGGTTTTCAATGACACATGATAAATGCTAAGGCAGATTTCCCCAACTCTGGTGGTGTTACTCAGTCATTTAACTTAATTGATACAGGTAGCTGCCAAAATGAAGGAAACACCAACATAAGGTGTCTTAATTGGGAATTGTGCTGTTGGACTGTTCTTGGTGAAACTGCCTGTTCACGCACTAGATTGATATTTGCAGTCAGCTGATTGAGTCTGTTTAGCCTTGCATCTTGAACCAATGCACGGACGTCACGGTCGAGGAGTATGCGCTTTTGACCACAGTTGCCCCTAGTTGATGATGTCTTTCCCTAAGATTTTCATGCCAACATCACCGTTCCTTGTGAAACATCAGCAAGTTGGGCAGTCGTTTTCACTGAAGCTCCAGCCAAACGTGCCCCAACAATCATCCCTCTTTCACAGTCACTGAGACCTCATCTTCTAGCCACAGTAGCCAAAACAATATGGAACTGGGCCTGCCTAGCATTTTTATACATGACCCTAAGCATGATGGAATGTTAATTGCTTAATTATCTGAGGAACCACACCTGTGTGGAAGCACCTGCTTTCAATATAGTTTGTATCCCTCATTTACTCAAGTGTCTCCTTTATTTACCTGTACATTAATAGAAGTCGATTGCACAGTTAACTCCCCTCACTTGATTTCTTGGGTCTAACCTGGCCGGTCAGAGACCCTATGGCCGAAGAGATCAAAGTACGGTCAGCACGATTAACAGCGTGACATGGCAGGTGCTGGGCAACTGGTTGCCATGCCAGCAGTGCATTTCCATATCATGGTGGTGTCACAGTTATCAGCATCATCTCCACGCTCACTTCCTTCCACCCCCCCCCGGCAGGAACTGGAGATGAGACTGTGCTGAACGTCGCCCAGCTGTCTGTGCTCGCAAACAGCAAGTGCAACGACTACTTCCGGGGGCGCGTGAAGGAGAACGAGATGTGCACCTCCTCGTTTCATGGCGGGGTGGGAGCCTGTGAGGTAGGGTTTGGAATCCACGTTACCATGGATATGTAAATCGGTAGCATAAAGCACGTCACATATAATGATAGATCTTTAATGTGTCTATTTGCAGCTTGACTGGCCACAGGCAAGGGCCATGAACTCTAAAGCAGGAGTTTCCAATCTTATCCGATAAGGGCTGGTGTGGGTGCAGAAGGGCTGGTGTGGGTGCAGAAAGGCTGGTGTGGGTGCAGAAGGGCTGGTGTGGGTGTAGAAGGGCTGGTGTGGGTGCAGAAGGGCTGGTGTGGATGCAGAAAGGCCGGTGTGGGTGCAGAAGGGCTGGTGTGGGTGTAGAAGGGCTGGTGTGGGTGCAGAAGGGCTGGTGTGGATGCAGAAGGTGTGGGTGCAGAAGGGCTGGTGTGGGTGCAGAAGGGCTGGTGTGGGTGCAAAAGGGCTGGTGTGGGCGCAGAAAGGCCGGTGTGGGCGCAGAAGGGCTGGTGTTGAGTGCAGGCTTTTGTTGCAGGCTTTTGTTCTAGCCAGGCACTAAAACACCTGATTCAGCTGATCAACTACTTATGGTCTTCAGTCAAGATCTTGATCAGTTGAATCAGGTGTTTTAGTGCCGGGCTAGAACAATAACCTGCACCCAACACTGCCCCTTCTCGGATAAGACTGGACACCTCTACTATGTAGCAACAGCTGCACTAATTGTAATCTACTGCTGGAAAAAAACTATTGTATTTTCAAGTATAAATGTTGGCAGGTGTATGCACTGTACCCAACCTTAAGGGTTATAATCTGTTGTATTTTGTCAACCCCCCCCCCGCCAAACAAAAATAATTTTTGGCTATGCTACTGGTGTGACGTGAGTGTCTGTCTTGCAGAGGGATTATGGGGGGCCGCTGGCTTGTCAGAACAGTGACTGCTGGGTGCTGGAGGGTGTCATCATTCCCATGCGTCGCTGCGGTCACCCCGGGCAACCCAACATCTTTATCCGCGTGTCCGTCTACGTGGACTGGATCAAGAAGGTCATGGAGCTGGCCTAATCACACACAGACCTGACTTTAACTGCTCCCACCTTCCTGCCCCCCCCCCCCCCCATGACATCATGGCTCGAACATGCTCACTGAGATAAACAAGTTGTCCCACTGCCTATGCTATTCTCTAGTTGTGTGTGTGTGTGTGTAGGTGTAGGTGAGGGTGTGTGGGTGTGTGGGTGATGTCTCCTCATGTTGACTTTGCTTTGTGCAGTGCATGTGTGTGCGTGTATTTGTGTGTGTCCATATAGCTTTGCTTTGTGTAATGTGTGTGTTTGTGTGTCTCCATATAGCTTTGCTTTGTGCAACGTATATTTGTGTGAGTGTGTGTTTGTGTGTGTGTGTGTGTGTGTGTGTGTGTGTATCTGATTCATTCGGTCAAGCTATAATGCACTTTGTCCCTAAATATGAGTAAAGCATTGGTGTGTGTTGTTTGTGTGTGAGAGCGAGAATGTACGCTTGCCTAGCTGTGTGCGCTTGCATGCGGGGAGTGTGTGTGCGTTTGTGTTAGGCTGTTTCTCATGTGTGTCTTGCTGAGCTCAGTCTCTGGCCAGCGGACTGGCATGTGTCACTCACATCCCTGAAGGCATAGGATGGTGTCAGCGTCTCTAAGATCTTATATAATATTATACTCTAAAACTGATGTCGCTAATACTAAAACCTGATTCTTGATGCTGTTTGTTTTTGTTTCTTATTTTAAAACTGGGAGAGAAAAGCCTACTGTTGGAATTAAAAAACTAAATTAATATTTTGGGGTGATCAGCTGTCTTCTTTGTCAGATGTAATTGTTTTGGGGTTTAAAATGGGAAATGAATGGAAGATTAGAACAAAAGTGTTTGTTTATGGGGGAGGGTCTGTTTCTGTTGAATTAAAGAAAATGGATTTTGGGCCTTTGAGCAATTGACCCTTCGCTAAACCACGCCCCCCTTAGTTATTGTTGCTATGTACGTCAAGCTTTCGGAGCCAGCATGGCGCTCCCACTGTCACTAACTGCACTCCCTGGAGAAATATTGTCCAATTTTTGGAAAATAGAAAAAGCGATTTCAGATAGGAGCAGACAGAAGGGTCTACAATATGCATTTGAAGGTTATATTCAAGATATCACACTGACTCAGCAACAAAATGACGTAAAAAAAATTAAGATAGAAGCGAAAGCCTACAGATCAGAGTAAAAGTGAACCGCCGCATCACCGGGCGATTGAGACAGAGGACAACGACATTAAGGAGCAACACTGTTCCTGTAAAGCTGGGTAGGTCTCTATTCACTATTACAATCATTAAAAAGCAAAAGCAGTAGGCCTTTAAATCGTTACATTCAGGAGTAAGTTAGCTAGCATTAGCTAACTAACGTAACATTAGTCGCCTATAGTGTGCTGTAACGACATTACTCTGATTAGCTCCACAGGTAGCTCCATACCCTGGACCTCTGTAAAGCAAAAAATATCAGCAGTGTGTCAGCCCAGTCCTCCACAAGATTTGAGTACTCGGGACTGGGCTTCCCATTTGACAAAGTGCTGAAATAGTAATGAAAAAATAGTATTACATTTTGACATCAAGGTAACGTTACCCACTTGGTTTTCTAGAGCTTGACTGTAACATCTTAACGTTAGCAAGCTGTCTGGATCACGAATAACAAAGCTAACATTTAGTCTAACTTTACCAACGTTGCAACCCGGAGCTGTATATCCAGACCGTAGCCACGTTAGCTTAGCTGGCTAACGCTTTTCAAGATTTGATTTAGGTTTTATAAAGGGAAAAAAACGTATATCTCCTTCAAACCTCTCTGGGTAACGAGTGTCACTGTTACACGTGCCCCAGGCACAACGTTTAACCATAATTTGCTAAAAATCCGCAAAACCAGCTCGAAAATGAAGAAAATTTCTAATTTTTGCATGAAAATCAACGGAAGGCAGCCAAACACTGTCGGATCCTCTGTCGGAGTATGTAAAGCACGGCGCTGTGATTGGCCAGTTTCCGTTTTTGGGCGTGGTTTAGCGAAGGGTCAATTGTCCATCTCGTTGAACCTGGGGCTTAGATCGCCCCCTACTGGTCGGCACTAGCATTTGTCAGTTTCACCTCATGCGTAACTAAGCCCCTCCCAATTCAAATCATTAGTGGTGATTCCATGTACAACTTCTCTAGCCATGCATGAATTCCATTTGGACAAAAATTAATTGTGATATATTTTTTATTTGATATATCTGTTGTGTCTATGTTGAAAACGACTTATTTGATTGGATAATGTTAGTGATGGGAGACTGAGGCTTCGTGAACCCCTACATTTGTGGAGCGCTCATACTTTCTGTGACTCACTGCAATCAGTGGGTCGACTGCAGTGTACTTTAGGAGGACCACCGAGCTGTATTAGAACTGGATCAGCTACTCTTTTTTTTTTTTTTTTTTTTTTTTTTTTTTTTGATTTTTCCCCCGTTTTTCTCCCAATTTAGTAGCCAATTATACCCTCTATTTTATTTTCAATTCCCCACCCTCACGAGTCCGCCGCCCGTCCTCCGGGAACGAGATTCGTATTCCTGGACCTATTTCCCCGCCTTCTTTCGAGACGGAGATCTTCCACGGACTCCATTAACCTTCTCCTCGGCGGACTCGTGCCGGCTCTCCCTCCCCCTCCCCGGAGGCGGACAGCCAAATGCCGCCTCCGATCGGGCTGACGACCAGGGCCGGTCTGGTAGAAATGCGGGTTTCGATCCGCGTCTCTGACGGGCAGCGCACACCGCTCCAAAGCGCGGTGCACTAGACCGCTGGGCCATCCGCCAGCCGGGATCAGCTACTCTTAATCTGAGTTGAATCAAGAGGGTACAATTGGTCACCAAAATGGAGAAAATATATATTTTTTAAAAAGGTCCCAACCCAACCCCTTAGAGGGCAGGGTAAATGGCAATAAATACAAAGCTATTCTATTGTGATGGGATTGGTCTCTTCCAGGATGATAATGCCCCCATCCACAGGGCACGAGTGGTCACTGAGTGGTTTGATGAGCATGACGTAAACCATATGCCGTGCCGTCTCACTCACCAGATCTCAACCCAGTTGAACACTTATGGGAGATTCTGGAGTGGTGCCTGAGACAGCATTTTCCACCACCATCAACAAAACACCAAATGATGGAATTTCTCATTGAAGCATGGTGTTGGAAAACATCCCATTCCAGACACATGTGGAATCTATGCCACGGCGTCTTATGAAGTTGCCTGTACAGGAAATCAAACTGGTGATGTTGCTCCATGGCCTCAAGTTTCATTTGACTTTAGTCAACTTCATTCTAAGAACATAGGACACCTGACTTTTGCACTGATTCATTAGTGAGAAATACTCACAGAATGAGTAGAAGGTTTATCGACATACGGGATATAATATTTTAAGTGAAGGTTGCGTTGCGGATTTAGTTCTTGAGCTTTGGAGGCCAGAGGCGGGATCGCACCTCTCCGTCAGACGAGGTTGTTTACCCCCCAAAGACTGCCGGCCGAGGTTCGATGGACCCTGCCTGACCGTGGGGACGAGGCAGGCGCCAAAACCAGCTCAACACGATGGGAGAAAGGTACGTGGTGATTTTATACCTGCTGGGAAGATTAGTTTCAGCTGGTCAAGGGAAACGTCAGCGTTTGTCTGATAATTTCTCTCCCGAATCTTTGTTTGAAAACTCCAATAGTGTTATTTTTGCCTTTTGCAAACACAACCTTACAGCTCATTACTGCAGTGCCATTACAGTCTGACAGTAAAGTTATTCCGTTATTAACCTTGTTTCCAGAGCACTCTGGAGCTGCAGGCTCATCGGCTGTGTACGCTCACTCTCTGCAGCTCACACATCTCACCTTGCCTCTCCTCTGCTTGGACAGTCTGGCCAGAGAAGGGGGGGGTTGTTCTCGGAATGTAGTGTTTGGGGCATGGAATGCCTTTCATTCCCCCTCGCTCGCCCGATGTATTAGCAAGCATGACTGGTGCCGTCCAGATTATTCCACTGTCGTGACTCCGACACTGGCACCTCTCCTTCCGTGCTTTTCTGTTATTTATTCCATCGTAGAACCGTTTTATTGATGGCCCTTATCCGGGATGAATCAGCCTGCGTCAGTCGCTACACATGCTGCGAGCGCAGAGCAAGGCATGCAAAACACCAAGTTAATACAAGGGACATTTTTACCCACTCACCAAGTAGAGCAGTGTCATATGCCTCAGTTCCTGTGAGACCGTTTCAGTTTCAGGACAGATCAAAATTGCCAGACCACAAGACCAGCCATGAGAAGTGTCGTGGAGTGATGGACAGTGTTGAGGTCACTCAGCTGTTCATTGGGTGTCCTCTCCATGTGACAGACAGCCATGTTACAGTGGCACAGCTCCTCACAACAGTATATATACATATGAATTATGATATACACTACTGGTCAAAGGTTTTAGAACACCCCCATTTTCCATTTTTTTACTGAAATTTAAGCAGTTCAAGTCCAGTGAATAACCTGAAATTGTACAAAGGTAAGCGGTATACTGCCAGAGGTTAAAAAAAAAGTTTGTACATAATGTACATTTTTTGCCAGTGAGTAGTTTCCTACACCATCAAAAGGCACTTGGAAACCGGAGGAAACTCTGTCATTGAGGTTCATGAAACCACAGTAGTATCAGCTAATCATCTCATACACTACCATCTGACGGGGTTTACTTGCAAGCTCATATCGAAGCTCAAATGATGATCGAAACTCGAATGGGAATTCTGAAGAACTTTTCTTAAAGGGAATTATGTCTATCTTATTGCATCGTAGAGTTGATTCCTTAAAGAGAACCCAGTCAGACGAGCACTGTGTCATTGGGTGTAAGGGATAACAGAAACATTTTGGTGCCCCATACATGAGAGCCAGCTAGATGGTCTAACATGGACCATGAAGCTTTCAATGTATTTTCTTCAGTCTGAAGCTGAACACAGCATCAGTTGGGCTTTGAGTTCAAACCCAGGGAGAGATCTTTGTTACAAAAAGTTGCTCAGTCTCCTGGCTACCCCCAAGAACAATAACTATATTCCTAAATTGTCCACACTCAACGTTTTGTATTTAAGATGAGGCTAAAAGATTCAAACGTTTTGGTTTAATATGAGCCTAAATTATTAAAATGTGTCAGAATATTGCCTTCATCAGTGAGAATGGTCTTATATACCTAATTCTAAAGCGTCCCCACAGGTGTGAAAGCTAATTAGAGAACCAATCAGAGGCTCTATTTCCAGGTAGGATACACCCCCAAGAATAAGTATGAGCCTCTCTGCATCCAATGTGACTGGACAAGGCATGCTATGGGTTTCCAACCGTTAACACACCCCCCCCCCAACATTTACATTTACATTTTAGATTTTAGGCATTTAGCAGAGGCTCTTATCCAGAGCGACTTACAAGATGTGCATTAATACATGGTAAGATCAATCATGGTTAGAGCAAGAGATCAGTGTAGTAACACTGCAATAAGACATCATTGTTGGCAGCTGCCCATCGTACCAAAGCCAGGAACAGGAACTTTTATTGTTAGGGCTTTATTTTTCTGAGGGCAGTAGTGAAAGCACACCTGGTTGGTACTGAATTTGATAAATGTGTCCTTTGCAAATGGAACAACACACACACACACACACACACACACACACCCCGACCTCCACCTTAAATCCCCATCCTCCACCCCCACAGCCATCCTCCATTGCGGGCTCCTAAATCCCCTTCTCAGCTTGTCTTTTGACAACCTCCCCCTCACCCCCCCCGGTCTCCAAAGAGATTCCATTGTGCTGTATGCAAAACTGTATGCTGTGCACATTCTATGGGAATTGAGCTTGTCTTGCCCATTCTATAGGAGGATTTTCGGGGCCGCAGTTCTGATGAATCCACGGAATCCAGCTTAAACAAACCTCAAGGTTGGAGTCCAACAGAATCTCACGCACACACCCCCCCTCCACCCCACCCCAGCTCCCTGTGCAGGGCAGTGAGGTGCACACACATACAACCACACACGCACACACACACCTGTGCATGCACTAACAGGGAAGCACACACACATACCAGCACACACAAACAGATCTGAACACACACAAACAGGGACAGACACACAAATAACAGACCTGAACACAAACAGACCTGAACACACACAATCAGGCACAGACACACACACACACACACACCTGTGTGTGCGCTAACAGAGAAGCGCGCACACGTACCAGCACACACAAACAGGTACAGACACACAGTGAGCCACATTAATAACATTGATAATATACTGATTCCCACAAATTTCCTCATATCACAAAAAGTAATGAATATATAATATGTCTACACTGGGTTCTGCTTTGTTTCATGCAAGCAGAAATAGCCTTGCCTTTATCCACAATATCTGCTATGTACTAATATACTGTACCGTTATTACATGCACATTAAGCCTTTCAGAGAAAAATGTATTCTCAGCTTGTCATCCTCGCCATACGTTTTTTGTCAGAGGGAGTGAAACTGCTAGTTTGTTTACTCATAAAAATACACAGATACCTACAGGAGATGAATGGGCTCATTCAGTTTGCTTGACTCCAGCATGTATAGTGGATTTCATTCCAGCAGGGGGCGCTGTGCTCGCGCTAGCAAAGCACCGCGCGGGGAAAGAACGGCGAACCGCCAGCTTCTTCTGGAGAAAAGAGCAAGGCTTAAACCAAGCCGCCGTTTGGGTAAAATACTAAATTATTTTTTCTTTTGATTTTGAACAATCAATTTATAGTTGTGTGCACCTATGCAAACAGTTGAATGCCCAAACCTTGAACCTCTGACTTCCAAAGATGACCACACATTAAAATTCAAATGAACAACTTCATATGTCACTGACTTGAATTAACACACAGGAGATGTATTGATAGGATCCTATGAATTATGCTCCACCTGTGAGAATGGCTAGAGATTTCAAGGCAGGAAAAAATATTACATTCAGTTTAATTACACTCTCTCTGGCTGCTCAGGGGACTCTGATAACACTGTAATGCAGAAACATTTATAATATCAATCCTTTCTTGGTACCACAGCCATGCATGTTACTGATATAAATTATGTCCTTAAATCAGTACGGTTTCACTAAGTTGTGAATTATGGCACGCCAAATAAAAAAAAAATAAACCTTCAATTGAAACCAATGACTAACCATTAAAAACAATTGGTTTTCATGTTTTTTCATGCCAGCACATTGCTATTATTAGTAGTAGTATTTATATTCACATGTATATATATATACTTCAAAGGAGATTGAATTTGTTTATTCTCCTGGATCAACGAAATATAATCAAGAAAAGTACAACCCAAGGCAAGTTCTCTTGTGTGATCGCTGAACATATCGATCACACAAAGCAGACAGCCTTTCAGATGGTTTACGGTATGAATGCTTGGTATGTTCAAGCTGATATTTCCCCTGAGGTAATGAATCAACAAAACAACCTGGATACCTCGTATTAAAGTGTTAATCAGGTGATCCAAGGGAAAACTCTGCATGCGCTGAAAAGCAGGCTGTGGGATCTGTATTTACACTCAATCTTGGTATGCACGGAATTGGTCAGGAATGCGATTCCTGGGTCAGAAATCCAGAGGATCTTCATTCTCAGAGTCTAGTCATTCTCATCGAGAGAGAGAAATCAAACACGTTTGGCCTTCACTAGTCTGGTGATCACTTTTACATATTATCTGTCGGTTGAACTGGATTTAGTGACCGATTCAAAACTCTTGAGAGAAGTTATGGGCATAAAGTGACATAAAAAGCATTGATTAGCATTGATTAGTGTACACTTACCAGACATTATGCGGCTCAGTAGCTTAGTGCAGCTCAGTAGTTAGAGCATGGCGCTGACAACGCTTAGGTTGTGGGTTCGATTCCCATTGGGGCCACATATACTGAAAACTGTATCTATTAATTAATGTAAGTTGCTTTGGATAAAAGTTTCTGCTAAATTGCTTGTATTATTATTATTATTATTATTACTATTATTATTATTGTTGTTATATGATATGTATGTTCACAATTCTCTATCAGGGAAGTAATTTCACAGATGATATATTTTACTGGAAAAATGTGTCTTCTGAAATTTGCATTGATTGCCTTTGATGTCCTCCTCTGTTAGGAGTCTTGATGTTGTGTTTTGATGGATATAAGATGGACCATGCATAATTCTTACAGTTTTAATGTGTCATTTGTAGTTGTGTGTTTCTCCATCTATGATAATTCTCCAGATTATTTATTCATTTCACAATCTTAGTTTTGATGTTTCATGTTCTGTCATATTTTATCTAACTTAATTCTTTGAATGTTTTTGCATACATAAATGTTTTAAATAACAAAATGCTATCTATACCTTATCACAGGAATCAAATGCTTGTGTGCGTGAGTGCATGTGTGTGTGTGTGTGTGTGTGTGTGTGTCTGTCTGCGTGTATGTGTACATAAAAGAGAAAGAAGTAGAGAGAGATTGACTGTGTATGAGGCATTGCTTCATTCATCTAGTATTGTTTTGAGAATAGCTGACTAATAGATGCGTGAAATTAATAAGCTTCAACTGAATGTTTTACTGTCAACACTTCATAAGTGAATTCCACAGAAGTGTAAGTTAGTTGAGGGGTAAGAGAAAAATACATATATTGGGCTTTTCTGAGAATTTCAAGTAAAAAAAAAAAACCCTGTCCCATTTCAGAATGTTTCCAGTGCATGTTAAGTTCCCTGTCTGAGAGTGAGTTTGGTAAAGGTTTTACTTCATTATATGAGTGATTACTTTCCTAATGCATACCTCTAATTAATCTACTTAACTTCAAATCTGTTTTTATATCTTGGAATATCTGTTTACTTGTTTGAAAAATATAAAGCCTCTGTTTAGAATGAATAGCAGTCTGTGCAGCAAGACAGATTTTCAGTGATTTCAGCGAGGTTAGACATTACAATGACAACATCCTGACACAAAATGCCAAAATGCCTAATTTTACTCTGCTGTTAGCAGAGTAAAATTAATCAAAAGAATTGCTACAATTTCCTATTGCACACAAATATCGCATGACTGAACAATTATCACTGGCATGCCTAACTGTCTCTTTGTATTTCCAATATAAGGCTTGACATATTTTGATTAATTTGATGGCAGTGAATTGAGGTCTTGAAGTGTAATTTTTCATTAAATATTGTCAGCTTAGTACTAATCTTCTTCTAAAAATAATAATAATTGGAATTTCTAGTTTTATTAAGACTGTTAATAAAACTATTTGTTTTATTAATGGTTATTTGTGGACACCTTCCTACAGGTCTGGGGTACTGGAAATTACAAATACGTATGTGCAAGTAATTTTCACTGACAAGTGAGGCAAATTGAAATATAAAGTGACAGCGTGTTAATTTCTGAATGAGTGAGCAGGTGAGTTGGTAAGTATCTGAATGAATGAGTGTCTGTGGGATTGATTGAGTGGCTTACTGAGCGACTGATTAAATGAGTGGGTGAATGAGTGACTGAATGAATGGGTGGGTGAATGAATTGTTGAGTAAATGCCCAGAACACATTGCTTTATTTTAACTCATTATTTTACATTCTTAATCAACTAAATATGTAAATACAGACTCATACACTAAAATAACCTGTAGAGTAAATTGTAAATGGCAATTCAACTCTAACAAACTCCAAATGGGATGCATTATATTACAGTCATTTGGCAGACATTTTAGCAACTTACAGAAAGTTATTTCAGCTTGAGCAGATAAAGAACAACCACATGTCACTACAACTTCAAGCATATCCCTCCCTGAAGTAAGAAGGCATATACAACACTAGCGCTAAGGCAAGTTGACTACAATAAGTAGTAGGGGGTTTTATGTTATTTTTATTAGGGATGGGTGGGTTAAGAGCCAAGGCGCAGTCTGAAGAGGTGCGTTTTCAGACTGTGTTGGAAGAAGGGCAGTGACTCGGCTGTCCTGACGTCAGTAGGAAGGTCATTCCACCATTGTGGTGCAAGGACAGAGAAGAGCTGTGACCAGGATGAGCGGCCATTGGCCATTCGGGGGGAGGGACCAAGAATGTATAGAATTCACTCTATCAGAGTTGATAACACTGAACATTTTACTGTGTAGTCTATTCCTTGTGCAACTATGCTGTTTTGTGTGGAAATTTAATTGATAGCCATTTTAGCTGTTTTTAGTCTTATGGTATACGACAGAATGTATGTGACCAGCTTTACACTGCATTTTGGGTACCAGAGGCTGACAGGAACAAGGTCATGTGGAGAACACAGATTTTCGTTGAATTACATTGTTCATTTTACAAGAGGGGAACTGTCACACATTTAATCAAATGTGGATTTATCTGCTGTCAATAGCCTATGAATTACGTTGCTTTTTAATATACATACCTATTAAAACATGAGGTGAGGAACAAAATATAAAATATGCTTTTCAGTGAAGTTACATTTTAAATCTAATACCCTTAGCCCATGTAATTAGTCAATGTTGCACTACGCAGCATTATGTAATCTAACTATAATCAATAGCCATATTAACATAAATGTGAATGTCTCCCTGGCAACCTCAGACAGGTGGCTGCAGGTGATGCAGGCAAGGAAGAAGGTTGGGTAATTCCTGTGTCCACTAAGGTCCCTTGCTTACCTTGTAATTCCAATCTTGAGCTGGAGTCTGGCTTCTCCAGGCTGACTGTGGGAAGTTTGACCCTTGCACTGAAAACATTGCACTGCAACCTGTGAAAAAGACAGAACAAACAAGAGATTTACCCCAGCATGGCAGACACGCCAACTCTCGCTGGCTACCGGTGAAACAGAATGAAAGAATTAAACAGAAAGGCTGGGATGGGATGGGCAGGAATGACCCTGTGAATGTCTGTAAAACAAGCCCCAACCTGCAACCATCTCCCCACGGAACGCCACACTTCTCTCATTGGACCACCAGAGGTTTGCCTACCAACTGACTATTTTTACTTTTAAAAAAAAAATGTATCCTTTTTCTAAACTGGTCTTCAGGTTTTTGGATGGATTTATTTTATTTTCATTTTATTTTTTTTGTGGGGGGGCATTTCTTTACCAGTGTTCTGACATAGAGCGCATTTTCAGGACGCCCTTCTGACCTGCCTCTCTGATTGATTTACACAGAGTGCATGTGTAATATAGCAAATGTGCCCTCTCTACTTTCTTTACAGTCACAGTGACTGACCCCATCTTTGTGATGCACCCTATAACAACCCGGTGAAAGACGCTGCATAGGACGTATATATTATCACTTCAGTCTTTGTTATAGAGAATAAAATACATCGCGTGTGTCTCACGTTTCGACAAAAACACAAATCGAAAGAGAAAACAGCGAAGGTGCGAGTAAACAAGCAGGGATGTGGTTTTGGGTGCATAGACTGTGCCCCAATTCCCTTCCCGATCAGCCAACATCCCACAGCCATTTCCAACATGCATGTATATGCATGCATATGATAATCCCCCTACAGTCCGCCCCTCTGGTCACAAGATTGGACTCACTTGGTGTTCCCCATGGAAGTGGGCGTCTCCGTATTAAGGCAGGGGGTGGGGCGGACTGTCCTCATCCCCCCCCTCCTGCCGCCCTCAAAGACACACACACACACACACACACACTCCTCACTGGCTGTATAAAGCATTCTATAATAGAGAAAGTATGTACTGTTGATATGTTTGGCAGTGTGCGCGAGCCCTTTACTCTGTCAGTTGGGGGCTTCTTGATGCAACGAGTCTACGAAGGATTCTAGTGTAACGCGGATCACACACCGAGAAAAGGAGAGAGAGAGAGAGAGAGAGAGAGAGAGAGGGGAGGGACAGAGAGAGAGGGAGAGGGGGAAGAGAAGAGAGAGAGAGAGAGAGAGAGAGAGAGAAAGAGAGAGACGAGGCAGAGCGCGAGGAGGGAGGTGGAGAGAGGGAAAGCGCCAGAGATATTTAATTAGTTTTAGAAGTAGGCTAAGTTTTGCTTTCTGGTTGAACTTCTCTCCCCTTGAAAAATTCAAACAAACAAGTGCCAGCATAGTATTCGAGATTAAAAAAGGTGGACTATTGATATGGTAAAATGTGTAATTACATGCACATGCATTAAGCTAATTTAAAGAAGAAAGAGTAACGAAGACTGGGAGCAAGGTAAGGCAATGCGTTCTGTCTGCGACTCCATGTACTTTTTTTTGGTACGTTTCCTAATTGAAAAAAAATATTTCAGATGTATCTAGGTGCTGTATTTAAATGTTATTATTTTTTCCCTTTCCTTTTTTTCTGGGAGGGGATGGTGGAAGGCGGGTACCCCCACCCTCCCCAAAAAATCAAGCGCACGCATAGTCTAGACTACTTAAGGACTTTGGGGTTTTTCCCCCCCTGTTCTTCCTTTTCACAACTTTTGTAATTATGAGACTTCACTTCTAAGCCGTTTTTTTCTTGTTTCCCCTTTTTTATTTTGATTTCGGGTTATCATATTTTTGGTCTTAGCTCAACCGAGTCTCGACAAGGAGCGGTGTATAGCAACCTATATGAATTGCACGATGTGAAGTTTATGAATCAACCTTTTTTTTAACACAAATTCTTGCGCACATTCTTTAACTTACCCTTGCATTCCATTGAAAGTACAGTGTATAAAGTAGCAATAAAAACAACGTTTGGAAAGTCATACAACAGGTAAAGTGCTTTAATTACGATGTGCCGAGGAACAATTTGCTGTTGGTAAGCCCTATCATTGGTAAATATTATTTTGGTGTTTCGTTTCTGCTGGGATGCACAAGAATACATGCCCTGTTCTGTTTGCGTTTTTTAAATGTTGACCACCCGTGTTTTGTGCTCCCACGTCAGTGCTGCAGGGGAAAAGATCTGATGTTTGTATGTAGGCTGCTACACATTTGGTAGTTTACAAAGAATGTTCAGAATGTGTTTTTTTTACTTGTAATTGCCGCCCATATGGAAAAAGTACATTGAGTTCTATATCATTGCCAAAAAACATCGCAATGCCCGTAGCCTCCTGCTTTGCTGGAGTTTACATGTCTGTCAGTAGTGTGGTGCGTAGCGCAGCATTTAATTGCTAAATGTATGTAAACAAACACTGTAGACATTTGTTCCGGACCCTGTCGCAGGTCATATTCGGTGGCTCCCCCGCGTGAATGCGGCGATTAAACAAACAGCGACATGCTTTCTTGGCACGCGACCAAGTGTACCTATTCGCAAATATGCGTCTTCGTGTTTAAAGTATCTCGACTGCTCTTGACAGCTCTCAGAAACGTTATTCGCTCAAAGTTTACGAAATACCTGAGCTGCAGCTCGGTCACGGGCAGCGCGTGAAGCGCCGAAGGCAAGACGGCTACCTCGCACTATCGTGCATTAGCTTTAATACTTTAAAGGCAGGGCGCTTGCTTTGTTTGTAAAAATCGCCTGGCCATCGATGTTTAACTGTCAAGTGTCAAGGTAGATGCGAGTAGCGGGGGGAATAGAGCTGCCTATCAGCCCTAATCGGTTTCATTGCCCCCGTGAGGTTAAGGTTTAGGCCATTTTATAGAATGTTTTCTTGCAACGCGCTATGTATATAAACAGATTGAGTGATACAAGTTGTTCTTGTTGTTTTGTTAGTGTCTGTCTTAAAACACAAGTGTGGGTGCGTATTCCACAGACACCAGCTTGTAGGTGTCAAGAGATATGCGTCTTTGAAAGTACTTTTTGTCCTGTGATTTCTGTTCCATGCAAACCCAAATACCATAACATTCAACGATTATCAGAAGGTGTTTATCAGACGAAGACCTGCGGCAGTTTGTCCTAAGTCTCTGAGGTTTGTCCAATAGTTTCTCGACTCTGGCGCTCGATTGTTGATTGATCAGGCCCAGGCACTCAGTTCTGGAATGTCATTGGCCCAGAGACAGTGTGCTTGAAACGTTTGACGGACGTACACGGAGGCATGTACACACACACACACACACACACACACACACACACACACACACACACACACACACACACACACACACACACACACACACACAAACACTTCTGGCATGGCTGCAGTAGTAACCGGTGGCAGCCGGATTTGGAGCAGGGCTTGATCTGAAATGATATTGGCATATTGAATTCAGAATGTCTGCGCTACTTTTAGTAAGGGGCTGCTCTCAGGTTTCGTAGGTTTTGCCAAAGCCCCGTTCACGTCCAAGGCTGAGCTTGTAATGATAAGTGTGGGAATTAAATTAGCAAAGGAAGGATGTGTGTCCGTGTGAGTTCTTCCATCTCATGCATGTTTTCTTGTGCACACATATTCATGTTTAGTATAAAGTGCAACAAAGGGTGACTTCCATTTTTAACAGTCAATAACGACAGCAGTTCTTTCTTCGTCTCTCGTGAGAACCGGGCAAGGTTTTCGAGGAAAAACGTGACAAGATGATACAATTTCGGCAGTCTAATACAAATTAATCTTTTTTTGTCTTAACACTAGACTTATTGTAGTGAATAATGCAGTATTGAATAAAATATTCACAACATTGTTGCAACTTTTTGTATAGCCTACGCGATCATATTACAAGTGTTGTGTTATATGATAGCTGGAATACCACTGAACAACTTTGGGATTTTATTGCCTTTGTTTATACTGTAATGTGATAGCGATCCCTTTTAAGACATTTTGCACTTTGACTGCAAAATATGTTGGAAAGTCTGACTGTGCTTTTAATTTAGAGCATATTTGGGCTGTTAACGTACTGCCCTGCATATGAAATGTCTTAATGGCTTGCAGTCATGGGGTTATTGATTGTACCATCTGTCACTGTCAATGGAAGCAGCTTCCCCTGTTGTCTCCCTTGGTGGTTAATTCGGTTGTATGTTTGGCGTCCGGAATATCCCTCATTAAAAGTGGGTACGCCTGCTCTGGCCCGCGCTGCTGTGAAGCACTCTCAGTGTTGTGGGTCTGTTGGCATGATCGGTGCTGAGGAAGGGGGAGGAGAGGAGGAGGAGGCGGGGGGGAGGCGGGGGGGCTTCTTTGGTGGTAGTCTCTAGAAAAATGCATGGAATACTATGCCCGTAATGCTAGAGCAACATATCTGGCTCAGATCCTTTGGAAATGGTCCATCAAAATGCTCTCTCCTGTTCCGTGGAGAGTGAGTGAGTGTGTGTGTGTGTGAGAGACAGAGAGGGAAAGAGAGAGTGTGTGTGTGTGTGTGAGAGAGAGAGAGAGCAAAAGAGAGAGAGAGTGAGTGTGTGTATGAGAGAAAGAGAGTGAGAGTGTGTGTGCATGTGTGAGAGAGAGAGAGAGAGAGTGTGTGTGTGTGTGTGAGAGAAGAGAGAGTGCGTGTGTGTGTGTGTGTGCATGTGCGTGTGTGTGTGTGAGAGAGAGAGAGAGTGTGTGTGTGTGTGTGTGTGTGTGTGTGTGTGTGAGAGTGAGAGAGAGAGAGAGAGAGAGAGAGAGAGAGTGTGAGAGAGAGAAAGAAAGAGAGTATGTGTGTGTGTGTGAGAGAGAGAGAGAGAAAGAGAGAGTGTGTGTGTGTGTGTGTGTGCACACCCATGTATGTGTGTTTTTATTTCTGTGGTCGAGTTGGCAGTGGTGACCAAGGCTTTGCTCTTCCAAGCCAGCGGCATGTTCCCATGTCCGGAACCCAGGAGACAGCATTGCCAAGCTGGCAGGGTCCCTGCCCTGGTATCCCCCTGGTGCCAACCCTGCCAACTGGCCCGGTCCTCACTGTCCTTATTCATGTTCGAACCCAAATCACACGTATCAATAACACAGTTTTCTGTTCGCCACTGATGTTTTGGTAAGATGCAACTGCGTGGGTGCATTTACGCGATTTGTGGAGACGCAAAAACCAGCGTTCGCATTTCTCTGTTAAAGGAATCGATTGAACAGCTCAATGACTGTAAAATTGTGTTGGCTTTAGATGACTAAGATTTGTGTCAGTCTTGCCAGAGGTGGAATGGCACCTGCTGTGGTGGCTAGCCAAACAGAACGTGACGGCGTTTCTGAGTGACTGGCCTCCTCCTTTTGAAGACGCCGGTGTCTCTGGCTGACTGGCCTCTCTCTCTCTCTTGTGTCCGCAGGTGCCCCCCCCAGTTTCGCTGCCAGGCCGGGGTCACGAGCGCTGCCGTCGTCCGACAGGCACCCCCCACCCCCTCCCCCCATGCACACAGCCCCCCCTCTCTCTGTCGGGTGACGCGGGCGGAAGGACACGGGGATGAGCAACAACGGGGCAGCGAAGGGGCCGTCTCCGCAGGGCGACACCGAGCCGCCCGCCGAGACCCCGCGCAGGGGGAGGGGCCGGCCACGCAAGCCACAGCAGGTCAGAGCCGGATTGGCTGCCCCAAACGTGCAGGTATAATGGTTAGGGAACTGGGCTTGTAACGTTAAGGTTGCAGGTTCAATCCCCAGGTGGGACACTGCCGTTGTACCCTTGAGCAAGGTACTTAACCTGAATTGCTTCAGTTAATATCCAGCTTTATAAATGGATTGTATGTAAAAGAAATGTAAACTGTAAGTCACTCTGGATAAGAGCGTCTGCTAAATGCCTGTAATGTAATGTAATGTAATGTGCCCCAATAGCCCCACACGCACACACACACACACACCCTGACAGAGATAGCCCAACAAGCTGAGACGGTTTCAGCTTTGGCTGATTCACTCTTTCACCATTGCAGTGTCAAATCTGTCTGGGCCGCTGGCCACACAAACACACTTTGAACAAGCTAGGTAACCAGTAACAAGGATTGAAAATATTTCATGCTGTCCTGTTGACTTCTTTAGCGATTTCACGCGTGCCCGAATGCACACACACGCATGCACACTCACACACACATAGTCAGTCACATGCTCCTTGTTTCTCTTTCTGTGTTATTAAAAAATGGCTTTTTTGGTGATGCCTCCTTCCAGGAGCCCACTGGGCCCCCAACCCCAAAGAGACCCAGGGGACGGCCCAGAGGGAGCAAGAACAAGGGCCCCCGTGCAGCCACCAAGGTGAGAGTCTCACTCTCTCACAATACCACTTTTACCCTCTCAGTCACTCAGTCACTCTTTCACTCTTCTCTCTCTCTCTCT
This sequence comes from Aldrovandia affinis, assembly GCA_029706075.1. NCBI lineage: Eukaryota > Metazoa > Chordata > Actinopteri > Notacanthiformes > Halosauridae > Aldrovandia > Aldrovandia affinis. Next base: position 1,950,552 of record JAINUG010000122.1, on the reverse strand, counting down.
CTCTCTCACTCAACACCACTTTCATCTGCTCAATCACTCTCTCTCTCTCTCTCTCTCTCTCTCTCTCTCTCTCTCTCACTCAACACCACTTTCATCCGCTCAATCACTCTCTCTCTCTTTCTTTCTCTTGCTCTCTCTCTCTTTCTCTCACCCACAACACCACTTTCACCCTCTCTCTCACACTCACAACACCACTTTCACCGTCTCATTCACTCACTCACTCTCTCACTCTCTCTCTCTCTCACTCACAACACCACTTTCATCTGCTCAATCACTCTCTCTCTCTCTCTTTCTCTCTCTCTCACCCTCTCTCTCTCTCTCTCTCTCACACTCACAACACCACTTTCACCCTCTCACTCTCTCTCACTCATCGCTCACTCACTATCTCACAATACCACATTGCCACTCTCTCACTCACTATATCACTTTCTCCCTCTCACTCACTCACTATTTCTCTCTCTCCCTCTATCTCTTCCTCCCTCTCCTCTCTCTCTCTCTCTCAGAAAGCAGAGCCAGTTGGGGAGAAAAGGCCTCGAGGGAGACCGAGAAAGTGGGTGAGTAGATGATCAAACCTGCGCACAACACACACACACACACACACACACAGGTTGCAGTCCTAAAGGTGCCTGACCCACCCAGAGAGAGGGGGGGAGAGCAGAAAGCAGGTTTCCTACCTCAGCCACCTTCAGCGTGTTGGATCGGTGCGGGCGGGCAGGCGGGGGGCGGGCCACAGGAGCAGTCGGAACAGTGTGGGAAAATGGACGGATTCCATTGTTTTTGTGTGGGTTTGGGGGAGGGCTCATCAACGCCTGACAGCCTCACACGAGAGAGCTCTTGCTCTGACCACCCCATAGACTCAAGTGAAGGGGGTCAGCACTTTTTCCCCCCCCCCCACCCCCACCTCTCGCCATGTGCTTTGAATTTGTCCAGCGCAGGTTGGGGGACATCACTCACACAGCCCAGTGAGGGAGGTGGTCAGTTCGGTTGGAGGGACATCGGGAAGTTATTAGAGCCCACAAAGGCAATTTCCTCCCACAATCCTTTGCTGGCAGTGTCCAGCTCGATGTCCCTGGGCCAAAAATCACATTTTTTTTCACCTTCAAAAAGTGGTCGGTGTTTTTGTTTTGTCCCCCACCCCACCGCACCCCACCCCACCCCACCTCTACTCATACACACACACACACACACACACACATAGGCTCCAGTCCTAAAGGTGCCTGACCCACCCAGAGAGAGGGGGAGAGCAGAAAGCAGGTTTCCTGCCTCAGCCACCTTCAGCGTGTTGGAGCGGTGCGGGCGGGCAGGCGGGGGGGCGGGCCACAGGAGCAGTCGGAACAGTGTGGGAAAATGGACGGATTCCATTGTTTTTGTGTGGGTTTGGGGGAGGGCTCATCAACGCCTGACAGCCTCACACGAGGAGCTCTTGCTCTGACCACCCCATAGACTCAAGTGAAGGGGGTCAGCACTTTTTCCCCCCCCCCCCCCCACCTCGCCATGTGCTTTGAATTTGTCCAGCGCAGGTTGGGGACATCACTCACACAGCCCAGTGAGGGAGGTGGTCAGTTCGGTTGGAGGGACATCGGGAAGTTATTAGAGCCCACAAAGGCAATTTCCTCCCACAATCCTTTGCTGGCAGTGTCCAGCTCGATGTCCCTGGGCCAAAAATCACATTTTTTTCACCTTCAAAAAGTGGTCGGTGTTTTTGTTTTGTCCCCCACCCCACCGCACCCCACCCCACCCCACCTCTACTCACACACACACACACACACACATACACACACACACACACACACACACACACAAACCGACACACACTCTGCTGCTCTGTATTACGGACCTGCCGTCCTCTCTCACAGTGTCCACTGCTTTCTATCTCTCTCAGTCCCCGTGCACATTTAAATATATTTTTACACCATGCCTACAACCACGCTGTGTCTTAATCTCTCCAAATGATAGTAGCATTGTAGTTTAGTAACACTGCAGAATCAGTATTTGGGCAAAGTTTTTGACAAGGGGGCAACTTTTAATGGAAAGCCTCATAATTTAATATATTTTATATTCTGGGCAATTAAAGCATTGACAAATTTATCTGATGCAAACTTTATTTATTTATGTATTTATTTAACCGATCTTTAACCGAGCAAGTTTGTTGAGAACACATTCACGTTTATAATAAAGGCCCTGGCCAGCAGGCCACACAGCAGAGTCAGTAAAACAGACACGCAGAAGACAAGGGGATCAAAACACTGTATGGTACCGACGTCAGAGACAAATAAAAACAACATAGGCATAGGCGACGTCATATGTAACAAGTGCATGAGTCTTTGTACATGTCCATGATCCTAGATTTAAAAAACCAAACAAACAAATAGTGATATATATATATATATATGTATATATATAAAAGTCAAATTTCCAAAGTTTGAGATGAATCAGGTCAAAGGGCCTGTGATGTGGGGTCCGTGTCTGTGCGATCCCCGCCCCCGCACGTCTCTCCTTTCCGCCTCTCTGCCCCCGCGCTCCCGCGTGCGGCCGGCTGCCGCTGCTCTCTCGGGGCGGGAATGTGCTGCCGCGTGCTGCGGGGCACTCTGGGTAACGGCCTGGTCTGGCCACAGTGAGCAGCGGGGAGGAGGAAATGTGTTTGATTACAGGAGGAAGTGCGTCTACTGAGGCCCGCATTCCAAAGATACCACACACAATAGAAAGACAGAGAGAGGGGGGAGAAGAGGAGGGAGGGAGAGAGGGGGGAGAGAGGGAGGAGAGAGAGGAGGAGAGAGAGGGGGAGAGAGAGGGAGGAGAGAGAGAGAGGAGAAGAGGAGGGGGAGAGAGCGGGAGGAGAAGAGGAGGGGGAGAGAGGGAGGAGAAGAGGAGAGGGGGAAGAAGAGGGAGAGAGAGAGGAGAAGAAGAGGGGGAGAGAGGGAGGAGAAGAAGAGGGTGAGAGAGAGGGGGAGAGGAGGAGAAGGGGAGAGGGGGAGGAGAAGAAAAGGGTGCGAGAGGGAGGAGAAGAAGAGGGTGGGAGAGGGGGAGAGAGGGAGGAGAAGGAGAGAGGGAGGAGAAGAAGAGGGAGGGAGAGAGGGGGAGAGAGGATGCAGGGAATAAGGGGGGGCAAGTAGTCGGCATTCACAAATCAGCCCAGAGAGTGGGGGGAGGGACAGGGAGCTAGGCGCGATTTCCAGGAGCACAAAGCCATTGGATGTTAAAAGGAAGGGGTTGTGCCCACAGTAGACAGGGGTAGTGCTAAAAAGGTCAATGTTGTAACTAATTTCTACAAGTGGTACATAGTGGTATATGTATAGTATAGTGTACTGTTTTATAGTTTGTTAGTTTTAGTATAGTTTTGTTTCTTACATTTGAAAATAAAAATGTAACATTCAATAAAATAAGCGCTTTAAACATCCCCAAATGAAAACAATCACACTACAGTGTAGAAGTGAGAGTTAAACTCAGCGTGTATTCTCTTGTGTGGTACAGTCAGGGAAACCCTGTCTAATGCGCGGTGACATCAGTGCAGTGAGTGTGTGAGTGTGTGAGGCCGGCCGGGAGCTGCAGGGCCCCATGTGCTGGCCACCCAGGCTGGTGCAGTATGATGCGGTGTGGTGTGGTGCGGTGTGGTGTGGTGTGGTGTGGTGTTGTTTGGTGTGGTGTATGGTGTGGTGTGGTGTTGTTTGGTGTTGTTTGGTGTGGTGTGGAGGTGTGGTGTGGTGCAGTGCGGTGCGGTGTGGTGCAGTGTGGTGTGGTGTTTGGTGTGGTTCGGTGGTGTGGTATGGTGTTGTTTGGTGTTGTTTGGTGTGGTGTGGTGTGGAGGTGTGGTGTGGTGCAGTGTGCGGTGTGGTGCAGTGTGGTGTGGTGTTTGGTGTGGTTCGGTATGGTGTGGTATGGTGTGGTGTGGTGTTTGGTGCAGTGGTGTGGTGTGGAGGTGTGGTGTTTGGTGTGGTTCTGTATGGTGTGGTGTGGTGCAGTGTGGTGGTATGGTGTGGTATGGTGCAGTGCGGTGTGGTGTGGAGGTGTGGTGTTTGGTGTGGTGGATGTCCTGGAGCCGGGCCCTCTTCCCTCTCCCTGCTCCAGAGTGCCACTGGCTCCCGGCCAGCAGCCCTGCTTCGGTTCCTCTCTGCTCTGAAATGTCTGCCAGATGGAATTCAACTCCGACAACCACCCCACCCCCCCCCCTCCTCTACTCCCCTCTCCTTTTCTCTCCCTCTCCTCTCCTTTTCTCTCCTCTCCTCTCCTCCCCTTTCTTCTCGCTCTCCTCTTCTCCCCTCTCCATGTGATCTCTCCTCACCCCTAATTGTGTCCTCACCTGCTCTCCTTATGCTCTCTCCTCTCCTGCTCACCTTTCCTTTCCTCCCTCACCCCTTCCCTTCTCCTCTCCTCTATTCCCACCACGCATGTCCCCCTCTCCCTCCAGATCTCGCTCACACCACAATAATCATCATAATCTCCCGACTTGGTCTCGTTCTTTTCATGTGCTGTTTTTCGTCAGAGGATCGGGGAACTTATCGATTCGTTTCTGTCAGCGTCACGACTGACGGCAGCGATGACTCCAGACCTCCGCTATGTAAGGAACTATGACCACCAGCGCTCTCCGACTTTCTCCGAATGTTCGGCTAGCTGCGCCGCCGCTAGGGCATATCCCCAAATGAAGGCGTGCCAAACTCGCTTAGCAGAAGTGAAGGCCAGCGAAGTTCCACTTCCACGTCCGTCCTCTTTTCCTTCCCTCTCCCCCACCTCTGTCTGTCCCCAGCCGTTGTGGCAGAATGGCTCTCTCTCTCCCTCTCTCTCCTCTCTCTCTCTCTCTCTCTCTCTCTCTCTCTCTCCTCTCTCTCTCTCTCTCTCTCTCTCTCTCCGCCCAGACGTAGCGTGTCACCGCGTGCCCCTCGGCCACACTGCTGTTTTCAGAGGCCCGGGCTTTTATGAATGGACAGCCTCTCTCTGACTCATTTCTTCTGAAGCAGCAGTCAATTGCCAGTCGACTGTGTCCCCTCCCCCCCGTCGGGTCCAGCCCGCCCCCTACAGCCCAGCAGCTGTTTGTCAGAGAAAGGGGGTGACCCTCTGGGGTTGTTTACAGTCTTGTAAACAGCGCTCGTCTGCAAGCGCCCCCCCCGAGCACTTACACAGCAATGTTTTTGGGGACGGTCTACCCCTCCGACGTAGAGTCCGGCAATTGTAAAAGGAAAAAAAAGAGAAAGCATGTGCCATCCAGCAGACGCTTTTACCCAAAGCGACTTACAGTGCAGGGCTCCTGTTCCTGTTTCTTCTGACGCATTGGCTCTAATTGGCTGATTGATGGAATAATTATCCGGGCCTGACACCGAGGTAGAGAAATGTCTTGTTGGAGGTGCGTTTAAGGCGTGAGCGCGGCGGCATTGTCAACTGAAGTTGTGTAACCGTACATGAAAGAGAAAATCACCATTCTTTCTTTTCTTTTTCTCTTTCTTTTCTTTCTGCAGCCCCAGAAAGTGGCTAAAGAAGAAGGAGGGCAGGTAAGAGACGTCTGCTGCTTGATTCTAACCCGTTCACAGCTCCTGTTTTCCGTGCGCAACGTTCAGTCCCCTCCTCCCTCCTGAGAAAGGCCCACTGTTAGGGCTGTGGTTAACCCGGAGCTGCTTTCTGCCAGAAAGTCGCAGGTGGCGTTGCCATAGACCGAGCTGGGAGATGGTTGGGCACAGCGGGTACTGTGGCTTCACCTCAGCTGCAGACTGTGGAGCTGCGAGGAGAGCAATCAAAATGGCGGAGTGGCGCGCGGCTGCTTGGCCGGTGGCGAAAGTGGTACAAGCTACATAGAACACGTTCACATGACTAATCATGATGGGTTTCCATTGGTTTATTGTTTAACAGTGCTAGGCAGTGCATTAGATATGTCAATAAATCTCAAAGCAGACACACGGTGAACACAAGCACTAAATGGCTAGCTACTCACACTCGGCGTGGAACACGGCAAAGTGCTCCAATCAGCTCTTCTTCATGGACACAGTCATCCCTGGTTAGGTAGCTCGCCCCTTTTCTGTACGAGACTCAGGGTTCTGGCCACATGGTGGGGTGGAGATGGACCGGCAAGGCGTGTCCAGGCCTGGAGAGAGGCTTCCACAGTGTGGCTACTGTTGGCTAGCGGCAGTGGGGCTTGTGATGCAAAGGTTGCAGGTTCGATTCCCGGGTGGGGCACTGCTGTTGTTCCTTGAGCAAAGGCACTTAACCAGAAGCTTCAGCTAACTTAACCTTTATTATCCAGCTGCATAAATGGATTGTGTGTCAAGAAATGTCACTCTGGATAAGAGCGTCTGCTAAATGTCTGTAATGTTAGAAGGTTGGGATAGGGACCTGAGGCATGGTGTTGTTCTGGTGGCTATAGAGGCTACAGCAAGGCTGTTTGCTGGGAAAGCCTGGGCCAACGAGAAGATGAGGAATCATGTAGAAACAAGTTCATGGGTAGTAGTGTCTTTGTTCTATAGGGTGAATGAGCATTAGGTTTCAGGACAGAGAAGAATACACGTGTGAAGATTTGCTGGCTGTGTTTTCAGTCCAGGAAGGAAAATGTAATGCTGGAAGCAGTAACCCTCTAAAACTTTGACCCCTTTCTTGTCTGTAGCCAAAATCCCCAGGCATTTATTTTACCAGTAATTGCACAAATGTTCTCTCTCCGGCATCTGTGAGCAATAGTTAGAGACGGTTAGTAACTTCCACTTACTCAGAGGCAGGGCTGCTTTGCTGAATTTGTGAGAAATCCAACTGTGAGTTCTGTTAGTCATTTTAACCCTTTCACTTCGCGTCACACAGACATAAGTTGTCTCGCTGATAAAAAAAAGAAAGAAAGAAAAGTAGACCGTACCAGGCCATGCTGCGCTGCAAGCCTTGCTCTCTGTCTGTTCCTGTTTACTGTGGTCTCCCCAGCAGAGCCCGAGCCTCATTGCCCTTTGAGAGAGCTCCCTCTTCTGGTTAGAACACAAAACTGCATTCCCGTTAAGCAACTCTTTTTCTTTTTTTTTCAGATTTTACCCCGTTTTTCTCCCAATTTGGTAGCCAATTACTCCTGCTGTGCTTAGTTCACTCCCTCATAGTTTGCTGCCGTAGCCCTGTGACCGGCAGTGACAATGGCGAAGCGCTGCCTCCTCTGAGACAGCACTTGTCATGCTGTCGACTGTAATTCCGGCACCCCAGAACCACTCCTGTGCGCAGCGAACTGTGTCGGCTTCCCTCCCCCCTCCCTGGGGCGGACAGCCAATTGCTGCCCCGGTGGCACTCCCGGCCAGAGCCGACAATGGCGCGACGGGGAATCGAACCCCGGTCGACCGTGGCCAGCGTCGGAGGTTGAAGCAAGCAACAGTTAAGCAACTCTAACTCTACTTTAATGTGCTAAATGTTCTTCCTGGAAGGGTGCACATTTTTCTCCCCAGGCAGAAATGAGATAGAGAGCAATGGAACGGGAGCAGAAGAGCAGAGGGTAGACGTTTATGTTTAAACCCTAGTGGGGACGGAGCTGTTGTTCACTAGAGTATGACGCTTCAGTGTGTCCGCGGGGCTTGCAAAGCAGGAGACTAGTATGTCTCTATGCGCTTTTGTGCTATGATAAATTGTAATAATTGCATTGATAAAAATTACTGTGCTGTGTGCTAACTGTGATTTTAATAGATGACAACAGAGCTACAGCACCCCTTTAAAGTCTACACCCTTATCAGTCCAAGTTATTCTAGTTTTTTTGTTCAGGATATTGTAGGATCAAATGTGTAAATAAAGGTGGAAAAAGTTTGATTCAATATGTTGTCATTTCAGGCTGTAAGGCAACGAAAGGTGGCATTTTTTGAGACGGGGTGTAGACGTTAAAGGGGCACTGCACGTAGGACCATCACCTATGTTGATGTGAAGATACGAAGGTATATCTGTGTTGGCGGCAGTGTAGTATCGTGGCTAGGGAACTGGTCTTGTAGCTCATCGAATTACCCGCGAATTGACCTCCCAGGTCGGGCACTGCTTTGTACCCTTGAGCTGAATCGCTTCAGTAAAATATCCAGCTGTATAAATGGATCATACATAAAGAACTGTGAACTGTGCACGTTGGATATATCAGGGGCTCGGCTGCGTTTGCAGTCACGGTTTTTGCACCTTGACCCCGATGCCCTTGATAATATAATATATGCCATTTAGCAGACGCTTTTATCCAAAGCGACTTACAGTAGTGAATGCATACATTTTTAAGCATACGTGGCCCCAATGGGAATCAAACCAACAACCTAAGCATTGTCAGCGCCGTGCTCTACCTACTGAGCCGCACAGAACCACACACATTTCCATACATTTCCATTGCATCCTCAGAACCTTTGTGCAATGTGACTTACATAGCTTACATCGTTACATAGGTATTACCCGTTTATGAATAGATATTTACTGCAGAGTGCAACGCTTGTGGCTACAGCAGCGATGCCCTTGTCTGGGATGAGAAACTGCGAGCCAAGCCTCTTCAGCGCTCCAACACACCGCACAGGTCACATTGTGTGGCAGTGCATGCTGGGAGTTTCACTGGGCTCGTTACAAAAAGAAGAAGCGCATTGGGTTTTCCAGAGCGCTGCGCCGGGATACTGTTTCTGGGTGCCCGCGGGCCCTTATTGACACATCTGCTTCTACCTGTTCACTGTCTGCGTTCACTCAGGAACAAGAGAACACTCTGCCGAGAGAGAGACCCGATCCCTTTTTGTTCAAGTGCACCACTGTTTTTACTGTCTGTTCTCTTTGTTCGTCGGCGAGCGCAGACAGCGAACAGGCAGAAGCGGGCGTCGACAAGGGCCCGATCCTCACCTCGATTGTCTCCTCCGCGGCAGACAGAGAGAGAGAGAGACCCGATCTCTTTTTGTTCGGGCGCACCACTGTTTTTACCGTCCGCCGCAAAAGGGAGACAATCAGGGTAACGATCTACTCCCCCACCCCCGCCCATCCCCGGTTGAACCTTCGTTAAGAAAAAAATAATAATAAAAATGGGTGAACCTCTCCGCTGCCCTAGTTTGTGCTCGCGACGCCAAGTCAACTTTCACAGACACCAACAGAAACCAGAAACCGACATCGTTCAACTGTCGTGCGGCCTGTCTCTCCCTCTCGCTTTCGCTGAAGTCTGAGATGCAGGTGCAGGAGGGGAGGGGAGGGACAGCGAAAGGAGGAGGATGAGTCAGGATGGAGAGGGGAAACCAGAGTCAACCGTCCTCTTCCTCTCTGGTTCACACGCAGATGAGTTTCCTTGAAGGGTGGGGAGGGAATCCCCTTAGTGTGTTGGGGGGACTCATAACTATAATTCTTATTCATCTGTTCAACGTGCACACTCAGTCTGGGCAACCGTTAAAGCAAGTACCTTACTCAACTGTACAGTTTGACACACATACTTGGTATTACTCCACAACAGGCTTACAATTGACACATTATCCTTTTGCACATTATGCTACATTACATTACAGCCACTCTTTATCGAGAGCGACTTGCACAGTTTACATTTTTCTTTACATGCAATCCGTTTATACAGCTGGATATTTTACTGAAGCGATTCAGGTTAAGTACCTTGCTCAGAGGTACAACGGCAGTGCTCCACCTGGGAATCGAACCTGCAACCTTTGTGTTACAAGTCCAGTTCCCTAACCATTATACACACAGGAGTGAAACCTGCGACCACTCTATAATTAAACCAGGGTCCCAATATTGCTGTGCCCGCTGCCTGGATCTCTGCTCCACACTATTGCTCCCGCAACAATCATTGTCTGAATCAGTTATTATATGGGGTTTTGTTGGCATGTAAATTAAGTGTTCATTATTGGTAATACATTGTTCAGCTATCCTGAGGAATATGGCTCTATACACCGTTGTCCTGACTAACATTGGTACACTGGACGTCCTCCATGTCGGAAGCAGTTGTGCTCTGAATGCTCAGTGGTGAGACGGGTGTGAGCAGGGTCACTTTATATTCTGTAGAGACAGAAAAAGGTGTCAAATGTTTGAGCACACCATATATCCTAGGATTAAATCAGAATCTTTGTTCAGATTCAAATGTTGCTCTTAAAAAGGTTAGGTTAGTGCTGGATCCCATGGGGTGTAAGAATGTACCCTAACCCTAGCCTCAGGAATAGGGAATAGGGAATATAACCTATAACCATATTGATTGGGGCTTGTGCACCAAATGTTCCTACACCCTGTGTGTAAGTGATGCACTTACACTAGCGCTAGCTTCCATGATACCTCACTCACCCATCACTGGATTTGTGTGGTAGCACTCAATGTCCCAGAGGCCCAAGCTGGAAGCTCAGTGGGTAGAGAGCATGGAGAAGCGTGGCAGTGCATTGGCAGGGGCAGCGCTGGCCTGCTGTGGGAGGCCTTGATGTGTTGTGTGTGGTCTGTTGTCTACCAGCGCTGTGGCACGACGGTGGCCTGCTCTCAGCGGGCGCCTCTGTGATGTGGCGCAGTTGCCGTGCTGCCGTTGCCATGCTGCCGTTGCCATGCTGCCGTCGACACGGCGTGGTTTGCGTCGCGCTTCCAGGAAGGCGCCTCTGAGCCTTTAACTCTCGTGAGCCCTCGCTGACATCACTTCCTGTGTATTCCTGACGCTCGAGCCCGGCCACAAATGCCCCTGACCGCAAATGCCGTCAGCAGTGACGTCAGCCTCGCCCCCCAACCCCAGCCCGGCTCCCCCAGTTCATCACATTACCAGCTGTTTACACCCCTGTCGTCCTGGCAACCCGCTGACACTGTCACGACATGGTGTGAGTGCGGTGAAGCACCGTTAAGTTCTGACGCAGGTTTGACGCAAATTACGTGTCTGAAAGTATATCTTTACCCAATCAGTAATACAGGTAGTAATAGTATCGCTAGGTAATTATAGTACACGTCATTATATGATTAGGTAATAATAGTGATAATAATGAAATTGTTATTTGTAAAGCACTTTCTTTATTAAGGTGCTGAAAGCCCTATCCAGTTTGAACATACACGCAAGCAGGTACACCCACACCTCAGGCATACGAGTATATCAGCAGGCAGTCGAAAAGGATTACAGGCAAATTCAGAGTAAAATGAGCAGAGCAGATTCAGATTCTTTATTTGTTACATGTTGATGAGGTACACCAGAGTAAAAATCTTGGGCCTGGCCCCTGAAGACGCAGCATCAGAAATACACACAGAAAAGCCACACATTGTAACAAAATAGTAATACCAAGAAATGACAGTGCAAATGACATACATGAATAAATAAATGAGCAACGCAGGAGTATTTTCTGTTGGTGAGCGGCTGTTGAAGATGAGCAAGCAGGACACCGCAGCGCTCTGACCCAAAATAGGCTTTCAGGGGCCTCGCCACCCTGCAAAATGTGATCGCCTGCAGTGTGATCACCGGTTGCCACCGTAGGACCCGAGGGCTTCGGGTTTCACGTCTCGGGTAGGAGCGAGGTGCTTTACCCCGGCCGCTGAAGTAAAACGCTGTAAGAATCGAATTATGTGTCATTCTAGTCACTCAGAAAAGAAGTACTCTGGTTCCTGATTTGGCCGAAATGTCTTTTTTCGGGGGAAATCCCCGTGGCGTTCCCCTACCTCACACGGTTTGTGTCTTATCCCTGTCTGTGGGGTGCGTGGCACAGTCATCTCCAGCGTGTTCATTCCAGTGCCCTAGTAGGAAGCAGGCTTCCGAGCAACAACTTCGGGCTCTAATGAAGAGGGAGAAATGATTTTCTTTTGTTCATTGTTTGTTACATGGAGCTCAGTTTTTGGCCTCATTTCAACAATTCCCTTCCTTCTCTTTGTATTAGGGATATCTTCGCTGACGTGGTGGGTGGGGAGACGATCACTTAATTGGCCGCGGCCGTTAAACGCGGGGCCTCAGAAATGATCGTTAAAAAGTAACGAGCCCGGCTGTGAGGAGGAAAGACGGTCAGGCTAAATGGAAATAGTTACATTCAGTGTTCCAATTTAGTGGTAGACCTCAACAAGCTCACTGACTGGTGGATGGAGGACACATACACACGCACGCACGCACACACACGCACATATACACCCACACACACACACAAACACACACACACACACACACACACAGGAGGCAGGTGCAGACTGTCAGGGCTGAGCAGCTAGGGGAGGGGAGGGGAGACCCTGCCTCTTATCTGAAAGGATCTGGATGGCCAAGGCCAGCCCTTTTCCAAAGCCTTTGGGGGAAGGGGCTTGAGGGGGGATAACGGTTTTGTGGCACACTTTGTATTCTCCCAGACTTCCTGCGGTCGGATCTGTCACTTCCCCTGCAGCTAGCCAACCCCACCTGCCCCCCCCCATGCACATGAGTTCACCTCCTCACATTCACAACTAAGCTAAACCCACCAACCCCCCTGTACACAGTACACACACCTCCTCACATTCAGAGCTACCCACTGCTCCTGTACACACACACACGCGTACATACACACACACACACACACACACACACACACACACACACACATGCATACACACACACACTAAGACATACGCACGCACGCACGCACGCACGTACACGCACGCACCCACACACACACACACACACACACACAATGTTCCTGTGTTTATCCACAAACCAACACTGGCGTTTTAGTTTGGCGTGTTTGTGGGTCACTGGATGCAGTGGCCAGCTTGTGTGAGGAATAGTGCTGTGCACTCACTCGCTGTCTCGCTCCGGATCTCTCTCCACCTGTCTCCCTCTCTCTCCCTCATTCACTCTCTCTCCCCTTTTTCTCTCCTTTTTCCATTTTTCTCTCTTTCTGTCTCTCTCTCTCTTTCCATTTCTCTACCCCTCTCTCCCTCTCTCTCTCTCTGTCTCTCTCTCCCTCTTTCCATTTTTCTACCCCTCTCTCCCTCTCTCTCTCCCTCTCTCTCTCTCTGTCTCTCTCTCCCTCTTTCCATTGCTCTACTCCTCTCTCTCTACCCCTCTCTCTCCTGTTCTGGTGAGGTAGATTGATTATGAATTTTTGTTCCTTTTTTCTCTTTTCTTTTGAAAATGTTTCCATTATGTTGTTCTGTTTTTTTCTTTGTTTTGCGCACTTTTGGTTGTAGATGATGATGCTAAATAGTTTTAGGAAACGCTGCCCTGAACTGAAATAAGCAAGACCAAATAAAACAGGGCTTTAAAAGTCTCTCTCTCTCCCTCTCTCCCTGTGGAGCTGGCAGGCGGTGTGGGAACTGTGGGCGGGCTATGAGGACGCAGGCTCTGCCACACATGTGTGCCGTGTTGTCAAAGTGTGGAGTTTGGGGAGGGGGGCAGTGTGGGGGAAGGGGGGGTGGACCTGGATCGAGGCCAGGCTCAGCGCAGCTCAACATCACTGGCATTTCAGCACCAGAACGGACGTGATGTGTGTGAGAGTGACATCATGGTGTGTGAACGTGTGTTCGTGCACAGCGTGCGCGAGTCTGTAGGATTGTGTGGGGGACTCTTAACTGTTCGTGTTCATGTCAGTGAGTGTGCCTGTGCACGCACACAGTATGGGTGGGAAGGTGTATGCGCGTGCCTTTGTGTGCTGTGTTTGTGAGGGTTTTGTGTAGTGTGTGTGTGTGTGTGTGTGTGTGTGTGTGCCCGAATTAGTTCAGAATGCTTAAGTATATTGATTCTTGCACCTGAACATGAATGTGTTTGTGTGCAGTGCAAGTGTATGTTTGTGTACAGTGTGTCTGTGTGTGAATGTGTGTGTTTGTGTAATGTGTCTGTGTGTGTATGTTTGTGTAGTGTGTCTGTGTGTGGATGTGTGTGCATGTGTACAGGGTGTCTGTGTGTGAATGTATGTTTGTGTAATGTGTCTGTGTGTGTATGTGTATGTTTGTGTAGTGTGTATGTGTATGTGTATGCTTGTGTAATGTGTTTGTGTGTGTATGTGAATGTGTATGTTTGTGTAATGTGTCTGTGTGTGTATGTGTATGTTTGTGTAGTGTGTCTGTGTGTGGATGTGTGTGTTGGTGTACAGGGTGTCTGTGTGTGAATGTGTATGTTTGTGTAATGTGTCTGTGTGTGTATGTGTATGTTTGTGTAGTGTGTCTGTGTGTGGATGTGTGTGTTGGTGTACAGTTGGTGTGCAAAGGCTGTAGGATGCAGTTTGCTTATTGCTTATCCTGCCTTTGTGCTCCCGTGCACCCTGCAGGCAGCCACTGCCCCGTACAGAGCTCAGTACAATGCTGAACACGCTCGACAATGGATTCAATGGTTACCAAGGGCTAGCATGTGCCACAGTAAATTCTGACTAAATGATAGAACATGTCCATAGTTACATGGCTAGTATGTGCCATGCTGAATTCCGTCTGTGTGCCTCCCTTTGTGTGTGTGTCCCTGATCCTCAGCGCTGAGGGTACAGTAAATCTGAAACACTTCCTGCTTCAGGGGTCCTTTGTAAACGTGGATGTGTTGCTCCGAGGGGGGGGGGACTGGGCTGAATAAGAACACAAGTGGCAGAAATAAATCTAGGGGCTCATGGAGGGGGGGGTGCATCACTTAGACGTGAGGTAATAGGGGAGACGAGAGGGCAGGGAGGCGGGGAGCAGGAAGAAGCAATTTAGGGGGATGGGGAGTGGGGGTGACTGAAAGGGCACCCTGTTCCACAGCTGGTGGAAACATCCGTCCGTAAGCCTGCTGGAGCGCCACGCCGCTAACTGTCCTTCTGTCCCACAACGCTGTCCCGTTCTAAACACTGTCCTTCTGTCCCGTCCCACACACTGTCCTGTTCTAAACACTGTCCTTCTGTCCTGTCCCACACACTGTCCCGTTCTAAACACTGTCCTTCTGTCCCACACACTGTCCTGTTCTAAACACTGTCCTTCTGTCCCACACACTGTCCTGTTCTAAACACTGTCCTTCTGTCCTGTCCCAAACACTGTCCTTCTTCTAAACACTGTCCTGTTCTGTCCTTCTGTCCCACACACTGTCCTGTTCTAAACACTGTCCTTCTGTCCCACACACTGTCCTGTTCTAAACACTGTCCTTCTGTCCCACACACTGTCCCGTTCTAAACACTGTCCTTCTGTCCTGTCCCACACACTGTCCTGTTCTAAACACTGTCCTTCTGTCCCACACACTGTCCTGTTCTAAACACTGTCCTTCTGTCCCACACACTGTCCTGTTCTAAACACTGTCCTTCTGTCCCACACACTGTCCTGTTCTAAACACTGTCCTTCTGTCCCACACACTGTCCTGTTCCTTCTAAACACTGTCCTTCTGTCCCACACACTGTCCTTCTGTCCCACACACTGTCCTTCTGTCCCACACACTTGTCCCTTTCTAAATACGGAAAAGGCGGAGCACTGACACTCTTTCTCCCCCCAATAGGGTGAACCGGAGGAGGCGAGGGAGGGGCCCTCCCAGGCCCCGCCCCCCGAGGAAGGGGAGTAGGCGGCACGGCACACACCTACCTCACTGGCTGGGCGGCGGCAGGGAAGAGGGACGCCCCAGCGAGCCATGAAGATTGCAAAAACAGGAAAATAATAGTTTTTCTTTTTTTCTATTTTTATTATTTTTTTACTCTTTATGTGCAAAAAAAAAAAAAAAAAAAATAACATAAAAAAAAAAAAGAAGCTGCCACTGCCAAGGTAGGC
>JAINUG010000122.1:1917500-1932500 GCA_029706075.1 Aldrovandia affinis | reverse complement strand
GCTTGCCTCTGTCTCAGGGCAAATAAACAGTTCATTTCACACAGAGCTCAGACCACAGGAGCCCGTCTCTGTTCACGTCGAGACGGTCTTGCCCCCGACCTACAATGCGTGTGGAGGTTTTTTTTTCATTCGTTCGTTTGTTTGTTTTTGTCGGTTTGACTTTCCCTCCTTCCCATCCTGTCGTGGGTCATATTAAGGGCTGGCTTGTTTGTCGGTGTCGTTTGGCCGGTGAAACGCGGAAGCGGTGGGCTGAAGCGCCGGTGAATGGCCGGGTTCCTCGCCAGGCCGAGGGTTCGGTTCGCGGTCGCCGTCAGCCAGGGCGGAGTTTCGGGGGGACGCAGGGCACCTCGGTGAAGCCCTCCTCCCTGTCCTGGCTCCTCTCTGAGAGTGATTTACTTTCAGGGGGTTGTGGTCTGCGTGCTTCTACAGCCCGGCGGTGTGTGCCAGACGGTTATAATTAAGGGTTTACGGCGGGGGATTGGAGAAGGGAAGACGAGGGTGTTAGGTTGTATATATGTGAGGACTGAGAGGACTAGAGGTCGTCGCGGGGTCTTTCTGTGTGTTTTCAACATTCTTTTTTTTCCTCCAGCATCTCCGTCTGCGCGAAAACCTGCGACTGTTTTTCGAATAACTTTCCAAGTGAATTATGGGTCTTCGTTATGGTTTATGTTTTTTCAGCAGGCACTTCCGCCTCAGGTCAGGGGTAGATACTGGTCCCCGCTGGAACCCGTCTCCTCTGAACGTAGCTAATTCCTCTGCGTTTTCTTGCCCTGGCTTACCTTTAAATACGAATCCCGTTACGTGTGATCCTCCTGCGTTTTATGTCACGGCCCATTCTGTGAACGAGATTTTGAAAAATGCACGACTGAGCCTCTTTCGACTAAGAGGGTGGTGTCGGGATGTTAAGATAAAATAAAATGCCACTGATTACAAACAGAATAGCAACAGTGTCAAACATCAACAAAATCCAGACCATGAAAAAAGAAAGTGAAGTGAAGTCAGAATGTTACATTTAAACGGCATTGATTACATGTGAAATGGTCAAAGGGTATCTGGTTTTATGTGTGACATGAGAAGGCTTGCTCCAGTCTTTTTCAGCAGTCGGCCGTGGGCGTTCTGGGTTGCTTTGTGTGGAGAGAGAGAGAGAGAGAGAGAGAACAGCTCATTCCTCATTTCACCATGTGCAGTATGTAGGCCTGTGTTTAACGGACATAGATATCATTGCTGTGGCAACCTTTGGAGGAACAGTATACAGCTGTTTACGTGCTGGAGGTTTTCTTTTTCCGGTAATGTTTCCTCACGCTACTGTGCTGCTTCGAGGGGTACAGGGTTGAATTTAGGTCGCGCTCTTGTTTTATTTTGGCTGGTTTTTGTTCAAGCGGTATTCCAAAAAACTGCTGTTGTGAACGAGAATATAAATATATGAATTTCAAAATGCATTTCTTTGATTTCACTGCCCCAAAATCAACATTCATCAACACCAATAAACATCAGTCATATACACAATGTTAATTTAATTTGAAAATGCATGGCCTTAAATATTCGTGAATGGAACCAGGACTTGTAATTGAGTATTCCGTGAGCGTGCAGTAAATATTCTTTGGCTACTTGCTTCCCTGCAGCAGGGTGGATGAAAACTTGCTCTCTAGCTTCTTTATCACTTGTTGTCTTTTATTTTGATAATTTGTTCATTCAAGGAGCAGCCTAGACAGACTGGCACACATTTTTTAAGGTGCTGATGTAACTCATTTATGGTCCGTGGTGTACTTGGTGGGGGCCAGTGTCTGCAGAGATACCAGTTAACACGTTGGGTGCTGTGACTCATTCACGTGTGCTCAAAGCACATTGGGAGCCTCAGGGACAAACGTACTGGTTTACAGGCATGGTCCCTGTCGGTACGGGTACCGCAGTCAACAAAGCCAGCTGCGCATCACTTTCCTCCCATTGCTTTATCTCCTGGGCTTGCAGCCGAGCCCTGAAGGGGGTTATTCAGTGTCGCAGGGTACCACAAGAGGGCGCTGTGCCCAACAGCTTCTGCTGTAAAAATGTTGATTGAAGCTCTTCCTTCGAGTCTGGTTCACAGTTTTGTAGTTTTCACGTAGAGGGCGTGGGTGCAATGCAGGTCATGTTTACTCACTGGGCAACACTTAGTACAGCTTTATACAATATCGGTCACCATGGTTTTGTCTGTGTGTGTGTGTGTGTGTGCGCATTGCATGCCCGTGTGTGTGTGTGTGTGTGTGTGTTCAAGTAGTTACCAAGAAATCATGTGCTTTTTTTCAAAATGCTCCTCTTCCTTTTAAAGTTTTGTGGCTAAAAATAATCCTTTGGAGAGTTTTCTTTATTGTCTTTCCCTTTACTTTGCTTTTTCTGCCCTGTGAAACACACATTACAGAGAGTTGGTCACATTTGTACTTAATTGCTTTGATTGAATTTTTTTCATCCCATTTCTGTTACGGTGGACAAACAGAGACCTCTGCTGGACATTTGCTATAAATACAGGGTTAATTACAGAGACTCGGGACACGTTCACACGTGTTCGTGTATGTTTACCCTTTGTTAAGAGAGAGAGGAAAAAACACATCCTATTACTGATGATACCCTTAATTGTTATTTTGTTTACATCTTGTTGAAAAACTTGGTGCTAGTCTATCATTTGACTTGAAAAGGCTTTCGCTTGTCCTCAAAGTTGGCACACGAGGTGAAGTCAGTTGAAAAAAAACATACCGGGCCTCAGGGCAAACATCCCAGTAATAGACACGCGGTAAATCAGCTACTATCAGTGGGCTTGGCTGAACTGTGCTCCCAGACTCAAAGCAAATACTGTATTCCCCTGTCACGGGAAGAACTATAGCACAGCTTTCCAATCCAATCGGAGACTGCCTTGTTCACGAGACAGAAAGGCTTTCTCGCACGATCGATAGGTGGCCATAGAATCCTTGAACTAAGACTTGATTTACTTGCCGAAGCTTGAACAGTACTCTCGCTCACCATCCGTAACCTGCCACTGCCATGGTTTGGTCGTATTTCATATGTCTGTTATGTATCGTATCGACCTAGAAGAGTCGCTTTACTTTCTCCCCGTTGGAAGTGGACTGGGCCCCCATACTGCTGTCTCGGCCGTGCCATCGCCGTCCACCTTTCCAGAGAGTTCCGGCGTGCTTGTTGCCTCTTTGATCTCCTTGTTGTTTTTGTAATTGTCATAGTCTAGGCATCTTTAGGTAATACGTACATGTAACTGTCAAAATAAAGGAAGCACGTAAAGTGTCTTAATAGGGTGTTTACGAGCTGCCGCGACAGCTTCAGTGTGCTGTGGGATAGATTCTACAAGTGTCTGGATTTCGATTGGAGGAATGCGACACCATTAATGGTGAAAATTCCATTATTTGGTGTTTCGTTGATGGTAGTGGAAAACTCTCAGGCGCAGCTCCAGAATCTCCCATAAGTGTTCAATTTGGTTGAGATCTGGGGACTGAGACAGCCATGGAATATTGTTTACATCATTTTCATGCTCATCAAACCATTCAGTGTCCACTCGTGCCCTTTCGATACCATTGTCATCCTGGAAGAGACCACTACCATCAGAATAGAAATGCTTCACCACAGGTGAAGGTGATCACTCAGAATGCCTTTGTATTTATTGGTGTCTAAAGGGTTGAGTGGACTTGCCATGCCAGGAAAATTCAACCCAGACCATAACATAGTCACCAGAACCCTTAATTTGCTGTTTTTTTAAAGTACCAAATGTGTTTCCTTTAATTTGGCAGTTACCTGTACATACCATTTGTGGCATTGATGATGTAAGGGATACGTATGAGGCAGGGGCAGTGTGGAAGTGAGGAAGAGGAGAGAAAGAGGAGAGAGACTCATTGCAGTCCATTTGCAGGGATTGTGTTCAGTGAAACAGGTTCAGGTGTGAAACCTTTAAGGACTGCACCAACGTATTTCCTTTTGAACAAGCCATGAGGTCATATTCAAATACCTCAATTTCCTTAGAGTCTTCATCATCCACCTTTACTGATATTTTACATAGAATTTGCCCTGGGTCTTTCTCCTGGGAAGATACGAGCAGTGCTGTCATACAAGGGCACTGGCATTTGCTTCCTGAGAAACCGACCGGGGCTTGACCATTATTAAACATACTTAAAGATTTTCTGGGGAAATTTGGTCAAAATTCTCAATTTAAACCCAGAGAAAGTGTTTGGCTGGATGTAACACACACACACACACACAGGTTGTGTGTCTCAGAAAAGCAGGTGCAGTGCAGACCAGGCGCAAGCTTGTCCTCTCCTCGCTGCTCCTCTCCCTCACCAGACCATGCCCTTGACCGCTGTAGATCCTGTGGACTACCTCTAAAACAGGGGTGCACTGCCGAACCTCTCGATTTGTAGTGTTACCCCCGCGGGGAAAACACCAGGCCAGAGCTTACAGGCTTATGCATGAGTGACACAGAATTCACACGACTGTATCTGCCTGTCGCGGCCGTTCCCAGGTTATGGCCCTCCCAATGCACTGACCAAGAATCGAACAGCCCTTGACGACTCCTCCTTCAACGATAGCCTTACTGGCCACACTCGGGAGAGTGCATCATCACTCTTGTGACCAATCAGGATCCAGCCCCTTGTAGTGGGTGGTGCTCTCCCTTACAGTGAAGGTGATGCAGCTAACTGTAGCCACCTGCCAAAATCGCCATCCTGGATGAATGAGCATATGCTGAGAATAGCTGCCCGACTAAAGAGCATTGGGTTTTGGAATTTGAGCCAGATTTCCCCCCCCCCCATTGTTAGCATAGCCGTAGACCCATACAATATAACCAAGCCTGGTCTGCTTCCACTTGTCGTGTGAAACAGTACATTACAGAGAATTTAAAGAGTTGGTCACACATGCTTCCACTTGCCGGCTGCTGTCAGCGAGCACACGTCGGTCTAGCAATTTTTTATCTATGCGACCGGCAGCATTGTAAAACGTGCTCAACCAATGGAAGGATAGTGCCAGGATATTAAGTGCCTTACGCCGAGGAGTTGTGGCTGTGTTGTCCTCCGGCCTGTGGAGGGCAGCACGGCAGAATTCCCTCGCAGGAGGCCAAGCACTGGGAGGGCAGGGCAGTACTCCTTTGTATATCCAAGCCACGACCGCATACTTCTTCTCTTAATACCTCAGCAAAGTCAGGATACTCATACTCATCTATTTATACTGCCAGTGGAGGCCTGCGAGCCAGCAGGAGCAGCACAAGAATTGAGATATATATTTTGGGAGATGATTTTATGTGCTTGTTCCTGACCGGCTGCAATGCTGTGTTTTTATAATGAAGATTGTTTTTTTTTAATAAGAAATATTGTTATTTGTTATTATGACTTCTGTGTTACGATTCATGAATTTTAAGCCTTTTTTTAGTATGTCAGCTTTTTTTGGAAAAATATATCATTTTTTCTCTTTGTTTTTGATTTTGTTCCTTAGTGTATCTTTACTTGAACTCGTGACATTTAACCCTTTTGTATTTGGTTTGTTCTGTTTTGTCTCCTTAACATTTAAAGAAAATGTCCACTCGTTTCTCTGTGTGAACGGAGATAACGGTGGCCCGCTTTTCTCCTTTCTGTCCCCAATAAAGATATCACTTATGCAAAACAACCGTGTCCTGTTTTGATCATAAAAAATGGCAGTTTTTTTCTCTCTTTGTTACTCGTATCCAAATATGTTCCTCTTGTTGTTCCAAAAACAGCATTTGCACACATCTCACAATAATTACTAATAACTGCAAATGACCCAAAGAGGACGTATTTTATTCTGTTCACAAAAGTAACATTTCGAACGTAAACATTGCAGTCTGTTTCTGCAGCCAGCCTCCTGAGAGAGGGAGAAGAGGGAGGGCAGTCTTCATCACGTCTGAGAATCCTACAGCAAGGGTCAGGCTGCCCCTAATCTATCGCCCCAGACAAGCTCACACACACACACACACACACACACTATACACTATTACACACACACACACACACACACACACACACACACACACACATATATACACTATTACACCAACCACACACACACACTCACATATACACTATTACACCCCCCCATATACACTATTACACACACACACACACACACACACACACACATATATACACTATTACACACCGTACACACCACATACACACACACACCTTTGCCTCGCATCTACACACACACACACACACATGCACTCTCACACACCCATTCATACCCTACCACAATTTATTACAACATGCACACAATCCCACATGTAAGCAGTTACAAACAATTCTACATCTCCTCTAGGCCAGTACAGATATGAACAGTTTGGAGAGAGAGAGGAGAGGAGAGAGTGTGTGAGAGAGACAGAGATAGATAGAAAGAGAGAGAGTGAAACAGAGAGAGAGAGACAGAGAGATCCCAAGCTTTAATATGAAATAGTAATATGTCCAATTTAGCACTTCAGCCCGTTTTGGAGCACAGACTGGAAACACAGAAGACTTCTGTCTGTCTGCAAACACGGGCGCGTCTTCTCAGATTTCCTCCTGTCAAGTCGCTACTTCAGATTTTTTTATTGCACTTAAACTCCTGAACAACCCCTGAACAACTCCTGAACAACTCCTGAACAACTCCCACCTTCTGGTGTGAAGTGGTGTCTTCTCTTCTGTTCTCACTTCCAAACGCAGATATTTAAGTCACCTTTAATTATAGAGGTACAAGAGGAGGGTTTATTCTGAATCGCAGCTAACAGCGTTCCCGAGTCCTCTGGGGGGGTGGGGTGTCCCAAAATACAATTATACAAATAGTATCCAGGGCTCCGTCATACACTTTAAACAGAAGGTGACTGTAAAGACGTGAGACAGTTTGTAGAGGTCGGAGCTAGTCCAGGATCTGTGGAACCCCTTCCACTTTGGAAGCCCTACTTTGTGCCCGGGCTTATTTCCCTCCAAAACCTCTCTCCTTCAAAATGCTCCTTCAACTGTAGAATCGGGTCCCAAGGGCTGTCCACTGCCTCAGCAAGCCGGCGCATATCCGGCAGCATATCTGCGCCCACGCTCGGCTGTTCCGTGCTCTTATGTGCCCCCAATATTATCACAAGTTCTGTTACCAATGTCACTACAAAGAAATCAAGCTTCCAAATGGGGGATTTTATCAGCGCAGAGGTGCAGAGTAAAGGATTTCTCAATGATATAGGGATGGATGACTGGTAAAAAATAAAAAATAAAAACCCAGTCTCGAGTTCCAGCCATCGCAAAACACATCACCGCACTGAGCAACACAGAGTGTGGAAAACAAGCGGACAAACCTTTGGGTCATCCGTCCGAGAGAGAGCGTGTCTTGACGAGGGGTCCGTTCAGTAAGTTGGGGGGGACGTGTTGGGTTCCGTTGCCGTGGAGACGTGCTACTTGTCGTATTGTTGTGGGGTGGGGGAGGAGCAGTGGAGAACCCAGGCTGTCCGCAGATGGAGAGGCCGGGCTGAGCTGTCACTCAAACAGCAGACAGTGTGGCGCTCCCAAGGCTGACCTAACGAGCCACGCCCCCCCCTGCCGCTCACTGCTCCGCCCCTGCCGCCATTGTTATTGCCTCTCATTGTCTCCCGGCAGCTGCTCCGTCAGGGCCTGAGCAGCGTTTTGTCCCAAAAGCTGAAATGTTCCCTTTTGTTGAAGTCCACCCAGGGGGGAGTGGGAGTGGGAGTGGGAGTGGGAGTGGCAGTCACGTGACCTCCCTCCACCAGGCCTGGCTAACAGAGCTCAGCTGCGTTGCCTTTAAAAACAAGCAATCTTGTCCAAACTTGAAAATCCAGTAAGTGTCCAGTAAGGTGCCACAAAACATTATCCAAATAACTCATGCATCCCTCAAGGGTTAACAGCATACAATAAAAACGGTTTCAGAGTGCAGTGGCAATTCTGTACAACATTGTGAATCTCTCAACTTGTTGCTAATATTCAGCGGCCCAGGCTAAAAAAATGTAAGATAAATGTAAAATAAATAAACAGGTGTATATAATGACGCCCAGAACCTCGGGAGGAGAGCGAGAGAAAGAGAGGTGAGTCGCTCCTTCATCCTTCAGTGTTCACACAGCACAAGACACCATGCCCCATGATGCCTCACTCCTGTAGTCATCAGACATAGAGAGAGAGAGAAGGGGACAGACCACCAGCAAACACCCCCCATTGTATCCCTTGATTTCATATAGCCCTTGTGCAGCACTACCCAAACACTGCGATAAATACATTTCACACTAGAGTCACTGAGTCCAGCTGACGGGGACTGGGGGGGACGCAAGAGTGCGTTCACTAAGCTGTCACAGAGGGGCTGATGGGAAGTGTAATCCAGGCGTAGTCACAGAAGATGTTGTAGAGGGGCTGATGGGAGGTGTCGTCCAGAGCCACCAATAGTTTGACATCATGTCTGTCCCTGGACTTCACCGCGATCATTAACCCATCATTAATCTGTGACAGTTCGTTCTACACGGCTGTCAGCTTTCCCTATTGAACAAACCCCAGGGGTAATTTTTTGTTAGGGATCGGCCATTACTGTCCTCTCGTCTTCTGGTCACCAATCAACATCTACCTTGATTATTTAATCGTGGTTATTTTTGTGACAAGAAGTCACCTCACTTGGTGTTCTTGGCAGAAATCGCTTGCTGATAAAATGGCAACCCTAAAAACCTGCAGGACGGGCACATTGCTCAACGCTACCTTCCTGAGAATGACACAAACCCTTTCCTCCTGAAGTTTCCTCCAAAAAGGGTTTCAGAAAATGACAACCGAAAAAGAAAAAAAATCTTAAATCTAAGAATAAAAAATAAAAACCTAATAAAATCTCACACTTAAAACACATAAAATAGAACAATGTGTGATGCAAATTTGTTACTATGCTGGTACACATTTGACGTTTCCCTTTTTTAGAAGTGAGTTGCATCCCTCACAGTTTGAAACACAACCCAAATACTCAGTATCCAGTTTTTCCAGATCAAGCTTGTATAAGGAACTTTGGAAGTTAGTATCTTTACGTACATCCTTAGCACATATGATATTAAGAAATATACAGGTCCTTTAGTGGCCTGTGCTCCCCTCTCTCCTAAACTCCATAACACCCTAAATATGGGGATGCCACACTGTCCTTTCCCACCCCCCCCACCCATTCCCCAAATCCCTTCCTATCCCACTCCCCAACATGTGCAAGAAATGATGACATCATGCGTTGATGGCATTGGCCACGTCAGTGAAGACCAGCCGACTGGGCCTCTGTGTCGTTCCCTGGCTGGGCATCAGTGTCTGAGAGAGAAGGGGAGAGGGAGGGAGAGGGGGAGAGAGAAAGAGGGAGGGAGAGGGAGAAGGAGAGAGAGAGTGAGAGCGAGAGATAAAGAGAGAGGGAGAGAAGAGAGGGAGAGAGAGAGTGAGTGAGAGCGAGAGATAAAGAGAGAGGGAGAGAGAGAGAGTGAGATAGGGAGAGGGGAGAGAGAGAGAGAGAGGGAGAGAGAGAGAAAGAAGGAGAGGGTGGGAAAGGGGGAGAGAGAGAGGGAGGGAGTGAAAGAGAGAGATGGAGAGGGGGAGAGGGGGAGAGAGGGAGGGAGAGGGGGAGAGAAAGGGAGAGCAAGAGAGAGAGAGAGAGAGAGAGAGAGAGAGAGAGAAAGAAGGAAAGGGTGGGAAAGGGGGAGAGAGAGAGGGAGGGAGTGAAAGGGAGAGAGAGAGTGAAAGAGAGAGATGGAGAGGGGGGAGAGGGGAGAGAGAGGGAGGGAGAGGGGGAGAGAAAGGGAGAGCAAGAGAGAGATAGAGAGAGAGGAAGAGGTGGGGGGAAGAGGAAAGAACCAGGTAAGTGACTATACTTCTTATGATGCGATCTTTCCTCCCTTTCTTCTAAAAAACCCAATGTCTATTGTTGTGGCTTGACATTTGCACCCTTCTCTTTCCTCCACGACATCCTTCCTTCCATCTTATCCCTCAACCTGCTTTCTATTTTAGTCTGCTTACTTTCTATTCACTGAGAGAACGCCTCTCCATCCTTTGCTCTCGCTCATCTCATTCTTAACCATAAGCAAAGAGGACCATAGGGTAGCACACAAAACCAATGGGCTACTTTGTGAACTGGAAGTAAAAACACACACACACACACACACACACACACACACACACACACACACACACACACACACATACACACACACACATGAGGCGACATCACCAGGTGCTTGTGTGTTACACATGGAGTAAAGAGAGGAGGGTAAGCAGTGATGGTTGGGACGATGATCAAGTAACAGCACAGGTACTTTACCTGTTACATTCAAACCCCTATGGCTTCCCGTGAAAACAATGGCTTTTACAAAATGGAAAAAAAGACAAAAAAGAGAACAAAAAGTAAATGAATCAACAAATAATAAATGCTTGTTTTGGTGGCCGATACTCCCTGTATTAACGCTGAAATGTAAAACTAAACGTACCATCGTCGGACAGCGTAGGCACCAGTGTTGGTGTGTGTGTTGTCATTTGTCAGTGTCAGTGTTGGTAATGGGGAATATCAGTAACAGCACCCCAGTGTGCCAGTCAGTATCAGTATTTGGCAGAGTCAGTATTGGGCACTATCAGTGACAGTGCCCCAATGTGTTGGTCAGCACCACTATTTGGCAGGTTCAGTGCTCAGTGGGTACCTTGGCGTTGGCTCCAGTGCTGGTCCCCTCACGGCCGTGGTCCAGCAGCTCCTGCTCCAGCTCGTCCTGCTCCTCAGCCGGGTCAAAGTTGTACATGGGCATGAGCTGGTGCCTCAGCTTCTCCAGCCTGGGTCAGGGGTCAGGGGTCAGAGGTCAGCAGGGCAAGGGTTAAAGGTCAGCGGGCCAGCAGAGCAGCAGGGGGTTTGGTGAGTTCTTTCAAAACTAGCGTAGCGCTCCTCAACACTATGGGAGTTCAGATGTGTCTGCCTATCATGTCAACCTGAGCTCTAGCCACCCCGTTGTTTGATGTGGATTTAAACCAGTCCTTATTCTTCAGAAGACAATGGCCAGAAAGTAGGAATAACAGCCCCATGAGTGGAAGTGGCCACTGTGATAGATACCTAAACATCAGGTAAATTGCAACATTTTGTTTGGCATGCACAAAATTCTAGTTTTGGGAAGCATAAAAAAGAACTCATCCACATGCTGTCATCTACTGTTGACATAACCCCTTAACACAACACGGCTTGGGGACAGCAGTCTGGTGGATGGACTGCCCTACTGATGGTTACGAGTTTGAATGGAGAGTAAAAGGAAAAACATTCCTCACCTCTTCCTTTTCCTAATGTACAGCATCTGAAACCAAGAGAGGAAATTCATAAATGTCACAACACAACTTGATCAGAAAACACTGATTCTTCCACACACAATATTTATTTGCGTGGTTATCAATTGAAATGAATGGAAGGCAACATTTTCTAAATCGTGGTGTGACCACCACACCATGCAGTGGCAGCTGAATGCGATGATGTGTCTCTCTCCAGACTACACAGCGACACATGCTTGCCCGTGGGGCCAACTCCACTGCATCATGTAGATATATTTGTGGCTATGTCATTTGCGCCGCCCCCTTTGTGCTGATTTGGCTGTAAGCTGAGAGGCTCTGGTGTACGAGCGCTGCTACAGGAGAGCAGTCTGCAGTCTGAGAGGGTGTGTCAGCCCAGGAGCAGGCAGAGAACAGGTGAATGGACAGACGCCCTCTTCTCTGCTCTTGTCCCTGGATGGTGGAATGACCTTGCCCATTCGGTCAGGACAGCAGAATCTCTAGCTATCTTCCAAAAAAGACTGAAAACTCACTTTTTCAGACTTTACCTCAATTTATTATATATATAAAAAGTACCAGTCAAAAGTTTGAGTACACCTGCTGGAAACTAGGTTTATCTGTAATTGACAATGTTTTACACCGTATGCATTTCTGTAAATACATGAAAATGACAAAAAATGCATGTACCAATAAGAAAAAGGAACATCAAAACAAAATTTTAATTGAAAATGTAATCTTGGATTCCTCAAAATAGCCACCCTTTGCCATGATAACAGCCTCACAAACACAGGCCATTTGGTTATTACGTTTCAGCAGGAAATCACCCGACATGTCTTCCCAGCTCCCCTGCAGCAATTCCCAGAGGCACTTGTGTGTTGCTTTGCTTTGACTCTTCTGTCCAGTTATTCCCATACAAGTTCTATGGGATTGGGTGCTGGACACTGGGCAGGCCAGGTCATTAGGTCATTAGAGTTGTCCTTCACGTTCCTCCTTCACCAGATAGTTCTGGCACAACTTCAAGGTGTGTTTCGAGTTGTTATCTTGCTAAAGAATGAAGGAGTGCCCGATTAGACATAATCCAGATGGAAGGTGTACTCAAACTTTTGACTGGTACTGTATATATATTTTTTAAATGTATAATAACCTTTTTTTCCCTTTTGTATCACAGGTTTTGCGACATGAATGCTGGCAATGTCAATGATTAGACTGTAACATACTGTTTGATAGTTCTAGTGATGACCTCATATAGTAATATGAATGCACTCTTCTAAGTTGCTTTGGACAGAAGTGTCTGCCAAACAACAAAATTGTCAATTGTGAATTGTAAACAGACAAACAGACAGACAGAGCGGAGGTGACCGGACACAGGCGCCCACCATGACTACTGCCAGGCCGATGACGGTGACGATGCCGAAGGGCACCAGGACCATGCCCATGCCGTGCCCGTTGGCCTCCACCTCCGGCAGCTTGGTGGCGTTGAAGCCGGTGTCGTTGGTCGCCATGGCGACGGACATGGTCATGGGGGTGGTCCGGGCGGTGCTGTTGTCGCGCCCGTCCCCGGTCGCCGTGGCGCCCGGGAAAAAGATGGTGGCAGGGACGGGGCTGGAGAAGTTGGCCTCCGTCGCGGTGGCCAGAGACATCGTTCCTTCGCAGGGGGAGCTTGTGGAGGGGCTCACGCGCTGGCGCTGTTCGTGTCTACGGCTGGAGCGGATGTCTGATCAAGCATTGTGAACACCGCCGCCCCATAGACACCGCCCAGGAAACAGGCCCTGAAAGACATGACGATAATGGCGGACGTAAGGGCTCGCATCACGACTCAATGTTACTCACTCACGAGTACTGTTCTAAGTCAGTGGTAAGAGCACTGCATATACTGTAAGCTAAGCCTCCCTTAAGAAGAGTTTATTGTCAACACATCTAATGTCACTGAGCCAATCATGCTCATTGTTGCCACAGCGATATGAAAGGACACATAGCACTGTTTTACAGTGTTCTTACAATGGTCCCTGTAAACCAGGGGTGTCAAACTCCAGTCCTGGGGGGCCACGGCGTCTGCAGGTTTCTGTGGTGTCCTTTTGAGTAGGAGCCAAAGTAGGCCGTGGAAACACGGTGTGTGCACTCCAATCAAAGGCTTATCACTTAAGTGCTGAAAGCAGCAGACTCTACGGCCCTCCGTGACTGGAGTTTTACATCCCTGCTGTGGATGATGCCAGCTTTTCCTTGACAGCATTTTGTTTAATTTGTTGATTCAAAGTCACAAATTCATAGAGCAACTATCATGACTACAAGGACAGAAGGCCTGCCCTATACATACCAAAGACACATGCTACTGCCCACTAAGTGCTCATCAACATTTATAGTTTAACATAATATAGCACGTGCCAGTAGTGAATGCATACATTTTTCAGTATATGTGGTCCCAATGGAAATCAAACCCACAACCTAAGCATTGTCAGCGCCGTGCCCTACCTACTGAGTCTCAGAGTTCTCTGCTTACAAATAATTGACGTCAAAAACTGGCATACAGGCAAGACCTGGCACACATTTCCTGGCTTGGCATGGCCTGTGTGCATTTCCATTGCTTTGATTATAGACACACAATCAAATCTAAAATGTAAAGACTTTGAAAGAGACGATGTTTAATATTAGGAGGGGGGTGCATGATAAATATTGAATTAATTTCTGGAAAGAGCACTGGCATAAAGACTCATCATCAAGTCCAAGTCAAGTCCAACATGGCGTCCATAACCATTTACAATTTTACTCTCTCTCTCTCTCTCTCAGCCTACTTTGCTCTCACGCACAGAATAGTGCTTATGTCAGCGAGCCACAGATCGATGTGAACTTTACTTTTCCTCTTGGGTTTCCTCCAGAGACAGCCGTCATAAATCCAGCAGGGGGTGGGTGGGGGAGAAAGCACAGGGTTTTCACAGCTGAACTCTTAGCTGTAGCTTCCAGGCAAAGAGATGGGGGTAAGCTGTAGTCTGTACTGTAAGAGTATTCCCACCGCAGCCCGTAGAGGGGTACACTACCACGCCCCTGCGGCCCTCAACGCTGCAGTCAATATTACACAGACACGGGAGTTATTACGCTCTTGTGTCCCTCAATATGACCTACCTGAATACAATATACCTGAGCACTGGAGGGAGAGTCTACAAAAGAGCACAAATTTCAAAGCTTTCCAACAACACCCCCATAATGTTCACTTCCTTCTTTTTTTCCAGAAAGATTCACATTTACATTTAAAACAACTAGATTTTTGTCCGTTAAGGCTCGAAACCTCTTTTATCAGCAACCAGAAGTTGCGAGATATGACAAAGCAATTATGAACACACAAACAATTTACCCCACTTCTCCGGGAATGTGTGGATTAAGTTTCCAACTCTGTTGGACACGCTGATAAGCCCGGTGTTGCGGGGGGGCTTGTCATTTTTATGTCCATCGATCAATGTACAAGTTGCTAAGTCAGCCCCTAACAGTCTGCCAGTATAAAGCCGCACATGAAGCATCTTCCTCCAACTCAGGTCTGAGTGACCTTAACTTGCAGACCGCGGTGTGAAAAGAAGCGATGGCTGACATCACATGTTTTGGAGGAGAACGTGTTCTTGTCTACGTTGTCTCCCAAATTGACAGAGGAGGCTGCAGCAAGTGTGGCTCAGGAATATGACTGGGCATGTCAAATTGGGAGAAAAAAGAATAAAACATTTAAAAGAAAGTGGTGGGGACAGATTCTGTCTTTTCAAACAGTGCTGGG